>JASSUY010010398.1:14009-46858 GCA_032466535.1 Forpus xanthops
TTTAACCAAGCGCTGTGTGCAATAAAGTTGAAGTTTGCTGACGACCACCTGGTGTCTGCTCTTCCCTTCGCCGACAATACTGAATCCTGTTCATTACAGATGCTCACCCATGAAGCCATTTTCACTCCTGTCCCATAAATATATGCAATTCTTTGCTTCCTTCGAAACCTCATCCTACTTTTCAACAATGCCAATATTATACTGGAAATTCATAGCTAGTGGGGAGCAAGACAAAACAAATTGTGACTACTTCAAATACCCATAGTCGCATCAATACCATAAAAGTAAATTGAATTTTCAAGTTCTTATTCCTCATAGTTAAAAACCCTCCAAAACTGCCTGGAAAAGTACCTGCTTTCTAGTGAGGCCAGCACTATGAAATTCCAGAGAGATTTTATGTAACTATTTTTGTTTTGTCATAAAAATGATGACAGAAAAGGTTGATTATTAGGTTAATAATAGGAACATCACTTGATTACAGCTATACAGAAGTTTTTACCACTCGATGGCAAACATTGCTGGTCATGGGGTCAGGTCACAAAATGAAATGTAGCGGCATTGACAGCAGTGGAATGACAGTACGTGGCATGACAGTATGGTCTTCTCTTCCGTGCAAAGGGCACATGATGCTTCAGTTAGCTTGGCAGCTGAGTGAACAGCATATGTCAAAGTGACATCATTATGTTTAAGTGATGAGATGATGCAGGAGGATCATCGAGAATGATGTCCCATAAAAGTGCAAAATCAAAACCAAAGCATTAATAAAGCATCTTATCTCCATATGGAGATCAGGGTTTAAAATTTAACAGACTTGCATAGAGAAAGTTCGTAAGTAATAAAAATACATTTGTAAGTTGTCTATGAAAAAGTACACAGTGGGAAAAAAAACCTTAAGATGGTTACACAATATCATCAGAGATTACTTCCTCTATCTTACAGAAATCAATGTTATGACAGGAAGAGATGGAGCAGGAGAGATATTGACTGAGCTGTCAACCATAAGAGTCCATCTCTCTGAACCTGTGAGTTTGGCCTTTGATGAAGCAAATGCATTCAGTAGATGTTTTTATAGGAAGTCAGGCACTCAGTCAAAGTACTTGCATTTTATATCCACTGTCTACTATTGGTCGTCAACATAATGACTTGTAATTTTTGAGGTGAAATTGCCAAGAGTAGTATCAACCCAACAATGAATTTTGATGGTTTAACAATTTCATAATTTGGCTCTGAACCATGGTGTAGGGCTTGTTGTGAGACTGTGATTCCCCCTCTTTTTTCTTTTTGTCCACTCCTCTTCACCATTTTAATATAGATATTTTGAAAAGCTCCTGAACAAAGACAGAGATTAAAATATCCTGTATCTGTAACTCTCTTACACTTACCAACCAGGAGTTTCGTGTGAAAAACACTCCACTTCATGAACTGCCATATCCCATTAAATTGTTAACATTAATAGTGAAAGTATTTGAAACTTCAAAGTATATTTTTAAATTTTGAGGAAGTCCACAAGTCTTTAATACCTCACAAACCAAATAAGAACTGATACTACAGATTGCACTACCCATCTTAAACCACACCTACTTTAGTAGAACTGTCTGTTCAAGCTCGAGCCAACACTACGGTAGCCATTAGTTCCTTCCTCATTCCTATTTGTACTGGTAGACAAAAGTGCATCATACGTGAATCACAAACAAACTGAGCAATTGTTACTGTTCATGACAAGCCACAACTTCTTTCTTAGGAATTTTAATATGGTGAAAGAACTTCTCATGCCTCTGGAGATGGTACTTTGTAGTCAGCGCCTTCTCCCAGAGTCAGAGATTTTGAAGATAAGCTGCAAAGAGGTCGAGGAGCAGCCTTCAAGTTTTTCAGATGGATTTCGTACAAAATTGGCGTACTTATCCCATAAATGTACACTTAAGAAATTGTAAGAAAGCCACAAGATTCAGACACATGTAATAAGGAAGATAAATCCTTTCAGCTTAAGTGAAAAAAAAAAAAAAAGAGAATATGGAAAAATTTGAGGCTTTGAGGTCAAGAACTCTCCCAAGCACTATAGAGAAGGTAGGGGAGCATGTCACATCCATATGAGAATTAATATAATCAGGAAGTGGATTTTAGAAGTTAGCAGCTGCTAGAAAAGACTACCAGGTAGGAGGTAAATATAGTATTATGTTGAGTGATGTTCTATTATCATCAATCAATATACAACCAGGAAAAGTTGCTTAACTTTTCAGGGAATACAACAGTAGTGATAATACCAGGACATCTACTCCCATTGAAAGAATGCGCAATGAAATATAAGATACATTATCAGAATGGCTTGGAATATATGACATCTTTGGTACACTTTGGACTCTCACCACTTTCCTGAGCAAGTGAAACACTGGGGCACAAGGATATGTAAGGAACTGACTATAAAAAATACAATCTTGGTTCTGGCAGACAATGGAATAGGATTAGTTTTGGGAAACTGAAAGATATGGCTTTCTTCAGAAGTTTGCATAGGTCTGCAAAAATGGAATTTTCAGGTATGTGGTGATTTGAGACAAAGGAATAACATTAGGAATGTGAAAAAATTTCATTGTTCATGAGAGCTATTATCTTTTGGCAGCTATTCTGAGAAGTGTATCTGTTCTGTTGAAAAAGTGGGCAAGAAACAAGAAAAGTGATCCAGAATCCTTGAGAAATACAATGTCTAGGGTGCTAAAAGATAACTAAGTGACCACTTAGTAGACATCCTCCAGAGATACACTATAGAGAGTATCAGCATTATGGGAACAGACTCAAATATAAAAAACAATGAATGTTTTCTTAAAGGTGTGTGGGGATTTTTCCTTCTTTTATTAATGTTCATCAAAGATAATAAGATTCAGGATTATGCTTACATTGAAGATTATAACAAAGCCAGAACAGAGAAAAGTCTTGATAAGACAATGCAAAAAACAATAATGCAGAAATTGAAGTAGAAGATGGTATACAGGAGATGTATTACTCAGAGTATTTTCACGTATTTCAGCACTGGGAGGCAAGGATGTGAATCATGACAGTTCAGGAAAGGACAAAAAAAATCTGTATTTGCAAACAGTGCAACCAGAGAAAGGTGGAGGAGGCTCCGTAATGCTCTCTGTAATTGTGAGAGATAAAAGCAAACAACAAAAGGCTATTTTCTAGATAAATGAGTCATTCTCAGAAGAATCAAATCTTTAAAGTATTCGAAAGGCAATTAGACATTCAGGAAAAATGCTGGCAATTCCTGCTGAATTATTAAGACCAGGATGCAATAAGCTTAGTCACATTTTTTACAACCTAAATTTGAAAATATTCCCATAGAGTGGAAAGAGAAAATCATATCTCTAATTTCAAAATAGAGATGTATTTGAAATGGAAGAATAATTTGTATATTTCCTCTCATTACAAGCTCAAAAATTCATCCTCCGTACCTTTTATAGGCGCATACTCATTAAACAGAGGAAACCATGAGAGACAGCAAGTCTTGGTGTCTGGCAAAGAGCATGATATTCCCACCCAAGATTAGTCACAAAAAATTAAAACAAGCAATCAGTTGCAGTTAGATGCTGTCTCAGGAGAAAATGCTGATATAAGCACAAATAAGGTGTAACTTCTTGGAGGATTTAGGAAGAGTATGCTAGTAGGTGTTTTGACTGCAGGGAGAGGATCTGACATCTTCGAAGACCATAGCTCAAGAATGAAGCTGTTTGGCTGATATGTAGAAAGTTGAGAGCTTTTTAAGAAGGAAGACTGTGAAAATTCTGCTTTGTTTCATGAGTAATCCAATACTAAGGCAGGAAAAGGAAAAGCTCCACGTTTTTTGGAGTCGCTGGGAGAGTCTAGGGTTGTAAACAACTGAAGCAATCTGCCTCACCTTCTAAGCAAGTGGCTGCTACTTCCGACAAAGTAGGAATTAAAAAGCATGTTTTCAGATCACTGCACATAGGAAGAAAATATCAGGTATTATTTAATGATAAGATTTTGACCAGGCCTTTTGTCAATGACATGAGGTTGCAATGAGTTTGGTAGCTTAAACACCTGGCAGCTTAAAGCTTAAGTACAGTTAAGTTACAAGTGTGTGGGAGGAAGAAATTCAGTTATTTACTTCTCTGACCCTGGTAACAGTGGGAGACTGTCTTTATACTATTATTTTCCTAAAAACCCCTAAAAAGTCATTAAAGAAAAAAAATGGATTTGACTAGCTTAGCACTGATACTACCTAATCATCAGCTGAGACAAGGAGCTGACAAACTGCAGGAGTGACATTACACTGAATTTTGACTGTAGTCAGTGCTCACATAATACAACTAGCATGGGTGACAGCTGCTGAGACTGTGAAGTGGTACAAGGTTTACTAGCCGCCAACCATCACAGTAAACTTGCTGAGCTCCTGGGTACATAAAGTACATTCATTTTGCTGCAGGTATTTCTATAGAGAGTTACTGAGAATACAATTAACTGACTGCTCTGCACAGAATCCCCACCACCACTATTATTGCACAGGCAATGTGTTGTAAGTGCTTTTTATAGAGATTCTAGTAATGCAGTGTCATGGTTTAAGACATACATTTTGCATACTTTTGCAAACAGTATGCTAGTTTTTCTAATGTCCGTGAAATCCTACAGGTACTGCCTCCACCTACCTTCCTCTTCTACCAGCCTTTATGTTCCCCTTGTTCAAAACCCCTGTGCTGGCTCCCTGCATTCAGCTTGCACTCCTTCTTCCCCAGACCTATCATGCAATCTAAATCCCAACACCACAGAAGGTAAGACAGGCATTCAAATTTATTGTCACTGCAATAGGAGAGATGAGACATAGTGGCAACAGCAGCAATAACTGTGAAAATATATCATTCCAGCTTCTTCAAATGCTCCTCCCTGTATCACGATCAAGGCACACCATGGCAATAAATTCTTCTAAGAGCCCTTAAATCTATCAGACTAATTGCTAAATGTGGAGTAACCATTCATCCTTCCTGGTAACATCGTAATGCATGAATTTGCTGTAAGGTTTTTTTTTTTTTAATGTTTCCTTATGATTAAAGCATAAAATAAAAGAAATAGTAACATCACTGTCTACTTTTAAGCTAATGCTTTTTTTTTTGAAGCCTGGAGAGGAATCCAGGATGGAAAAGATGAAAGATACAGAGAACAGCCAGCAAAAAGGGATAGATATTTCCCTGCTCTATTCGCATGCATTCTTACCACTTAAGACACTTATTTCTGGGGTGCAGGTTGAATAATCAACAGCTGTATTTTCAGAAATTCTCTAATAATCTCTTTAAATTTTTTTTTAGAAATCTCTCAAAAAATGTCCATTAATTTAGTGTACAGAGTGAATGAAATTGGACTGTATCTTAATAATAATAATAATATTCTTTGGAGTTAGCCGACAAACATGGAAAGAGACTTCAAGGAAAACATACGCAATAACGAACGGCAAACTTGGGATCATGAATGTGTCCTTTGTCAATTTGTTCATTTTACAGTAACCTTGCCAAATTAAGAATATTCCAAGTGCATTAGGAAAGGCTGCCCTCTTCAGACAAACTTAATAAAAGGTACCCAGGAAAAGTTCTAAGTGTCTTCAAGTTAAAATAAGAATGCAGTGAAATTCACTGCGCAGTGCAGTATCAGCCTAGTATCAACTTTCTTCTCCTTAATAACAATTTGCTACTGTATAAGGAAAAGCACTGCTTGTCATTATCTGCATATTAATGTCTGTTTGCTTAGGCTCACTACAGATCCATTTACACATTTTCTGTGAGGCTGCTAAAACCTTCATTCGTATGCTGGAATACAGAGACATAATTAAGTAAGAAAGCTATGGAGTCTGAGCTTTCCTTACACTGTCATATGGAAAAATAATCCATTTGGCAGTGCTGGATTTCTATCACACAGGAATTTTCATTAAAAACTGTAAACTTGCTTCTTCTCTTTAGCAAAACTTGGGGTTTATATAAATTTTGATCTCCCTAGCAATACAAAATAGTGAGTAGAAAAATGGTCTTGTCATCATGACTGATGTTTTATAGTTGATGGCTATTTTTAACTTCTTTTCCTTAAATCTTTCTTGAACAACTAGGAAACAGAGCTAAGTATCAGCCAGAAAGTTACTTTTATTTTCCTCACTATTCAAGTGTCCTCACAGGTGAAATTTTGGATTTTTACCTGGCATCAACACCAGGTGGCAAATACAAAGCTACTAGGTACTTTACTAGTGAATATGAATGAATGCTCCTAAGGAACACAACCTGTACAAAGAAAATAACTGTATCTGGGTTTAGTACTGTAAATAATAGCTTCCAGTGTATTCACGAGGTGGGCATAAATATTTTTAGTGATGTTTTACTTTGAAAACAGAAAGTTCTACCATGGAATCTGCCAAGGGGAACAGCAATACCAGACCTGATACATATCTGTCAACATTTTTCAAGTCCTTTAACAGGGCCTGGAGCTTTAATAGGTAAACTTTTCAAAACAGCCACTGTCAACTCAGCCCCATAAAGTTGATCTGGAACAGGGAGAAGAGACGATGTCACTCAAAGAGGAAGTATTACTAGTGATAGAAAGATACAAGGGATTTAACTGCCAGCTTGATGAAAATCTCTCCATTCATCCTTAGACAAGGTCTTTTTTTTAGCTTTTCAGAAAAGCCTCCAATGTCCTCATGTCTCGCTTAACTGCCTGATGAGTTTGTGAGCTGAGATACGGCCCTTTTTCATTGCAAAACACCATTTTGTTTGGTCTCAAAGCACTTCCCCTAAGCATGATAAACCCAGTTCCTTCTATATTCTGCTCCAGAATTTGAATCAAGTTTCCTGTCTCCTTCACCTCATCGCACAGGCTATCTGGACAATAGGTAATACATTCTTCAAACACCCCTTTCTACACAAAGTCTCGAGCATGTGATATAGGCAGCATTTCTGAATTCAATTTAACAAAACCCCACACTCTTAACTTCAGCCATGTGAGGAAGTCCCTCTGAAGTCTTCTCTTTTTCTTTTTTCTTTCCACTCTGTTAAAAAGAATTTGTTTAAAGATGCACTTTAAGTTAAAGCATTACTTAAATGCTGTGTTGAACTGGGGCCTGAAATGAGAATTTAATTTCCTTAATAACTCTCAATACACCATTACTAGAATAAATGTAGAAAAATCAGTCTTTCTGAAAAAAATGTGTCTCAAGGGCACTAGTACGAGCAAATTATGGAGAACTTAAATAATGCCAAAGTATAAATCTCGTATCTACCAACACTTAACCATCTGTCTTACCAGTATGCTAAGGAGTAGGTCTCGTTTAAAGATTGAGATGTTAGAACTGAAAATGAATATTTGCCTTTTAATCCCCTCTTGTACTATGATATTCAGTTTCATGTATAATTGATGGCCTGAAATTTTAAGATAGATAGAGTAAATAAATTATGAGTGTTCAAAATAATGCCCTTTTGCCAGTAAAACTCTATTATTCTTCACATTGATGCAGCCACCTCTTGTGCTATCTTTATTTATAGAAGCAATATCTTTTGTGATTTTAAGGTATATGCTTGCTAACATGATTTTGATGGAAAACAAAACCATGATTTTCTAATAGTGAAAACACAGTACATTTTCATTTGGGAGTTTTTCCTTCATTCAGTTAAGACATAGTGTAAGAGAGAGAGGCAAATTAGTTGAATACCAGCATTTTATATGCTATTGCTAGTTCTTGCACAATAGAATTCCCGAGCACTGTGCTGTAATTCTTCCCTGCAGTGAAACACAGGGGTGACCACATTGGCATTCCTGAATCTTCTTATGCTGTTAAATTATAAGACTGCTTGTATTATGAAGAGAGATTGGGTTATGAATTTTCTGAAGTGACAGATTCTGCTATATAAACCACTGGAGAGTCTGGGAATGCCATTCAACATTTGCAGCTTTGGAATTAATTTTATTCGCCTTCTTCCCATGAGGAAATTAAAAAAGTGAACAGTTTCACTGGTAAGGAGTGCAGTTTCCATGACAAAGTCACATCCCTGGGAAAACCTCAAGTACTTTTTCCAGACATAGGGAACAGAGCTGTGGGTATGCAGAGGTACAATTCTGTCCTGACAGGAGCACACCTGTTGAGAGTTATTGAGAAACTCAAACAAGGATCCTAAAATTAAAAGGCTGCTCTACAAGACAGCCACAGATTAATTGCTGTAGAAGATAAGGTAAGAGAAAAATAATAGAGGAAATAGTTTTCTGGGAATGCATTTAATCCCATCATATGCAAGTCTTTCCACTTCTTTCAGGTCCAGCTAGTGAGAGGGTTAGTAAGGTATGTCTTTCAGCATTACAAATGTGGCACCAAAAGCGAGATGTGAAGAAACTGTCTGGTACCTCTTATAAAAGTTAATATCATATTCTGATACAATTTATTTGTCCTCCAGAGTTCATTTAGGACTGCATAAAGTAAATAGCTTTAGCAGTAAGAACTCTTCTATGGACAGCAACTTTCAGGAAAAAGAATTTGAACAGGTAAATGAACACATGGAAATTTATTAATAGAGAAAGAACACAAGAAATGGAAGTTTGTGATGGCATAAAATACAAATTCATATTGAAAGATTAGAGGAGGACAGTGTGAATTCAGGGATGAGACAAAGGTTTCTGGGTTTTCCTTAAATAAAACCAAAAAAGCAACCTAACTGAGTCCTAAGTGCTGGTGGATAAATTCACTCAAAGAAATACACATTGATTTTTGCCTGCCCTCTTTAGCAACACCATTATTCCAAAATCTGCAAGCTTTATGGTCCTCTCAGTTACTCACCTTCAGATTTCTAACCAGAAAATGGGGGGGAAAAAAAGCCACCCCTCCCTAAACACACAAAACTCTGAAATAACATGTTGAGGTAACCTCGTTATCTCTGTTCAGAATTACTTCATATATAAACCCCCAAAAAATTGAAATAATCTTGGTGTTTCAGAGAATATCCCCAGGTCTGCAAAGTTGTTCTGGGCAGAAACACCCTAGGTGTGCAGTATATGTGATTTCTAACACCTTCCTGTCAAACCAAAGGCAAGTGACAAACCAAGGCTAACCATGAGGCTCACCCACACGCAAAAGCCAAGTCAATTTTTGCATCACTTGACCTCTCTGCAAACATAAGCATGGCCATTCACAAAATGCTCATGGCTTGCTTTCAACACCTGAGCTCTTTGGAAGGCTAGTGTGAAACTTCTTCACAACCTTAAGTGTAAGCTACAGCCACCAGGTACAACTCTTGAGTAAAATAAGTAGATCTAAACATCTTAGAACTGGATTTCAGGAAGTCAGGCATGTAGAAGAGGAAAAGTCACACTCGTAGACCCAAAGTAAAAGTTGTCAGGAATATCACATTAAGAGATGAATTAGAGGAAAAATTGTTCTTCCTGGGCTGTGTCACAAAAATATATACTCTTGGAAAAAAAAAAAATAAAAAAATACCAAGAAGAAAAGTGATCTGATACTCATTAAAAATCAGAGAACTCGCTCAACAGACTTTTCCATTCCTACAGTTGGGAGTGGGGCAGGGAGAGGTTAGTCTTAAAGTTAATCTGGCTGTTCATATTGCAGGCAGAAAAGTCACAATTCAACCTACCCAAGGCGCTGAAGTTTAAACAAAACAATCATCAAACAAGGGCAGGAGCCAGTGAAGCCCCAACTAGTCCTTCACCAGCCATTCAGAAGAGTTTCAGTTGCATAATACAAGGAGTGTTAAACCTTGTCCTGTGACAGGGTACTTGGCTAGTAAAAATATCATCCTGCAGGCCAGCTTTCCTTATAACATAGAAGTTGTTTCCAGTACAATGCATATATTGGCTGCATTAATAGGCTTAACATTAGGACTTCTAAATTCCCATCTCAATCAGTGGGTGTTTCAGCAGCACACTGTACTGGAGAATGATTCTGTGCTCAGTCAGCCCAGCTTATTGCAGTTCCCTCAGAGAAATAGCCACTTCTCTTCCAGTTGTGTAATGTTGCTCTGATGTCAGATTTCATAACACCCCTTTGGTCCAACTTAGGAACACCAACACGAGATCATTATATAGGCTAGGACTGTACTCACAGACGGAGACAGTGAAAGAGGCCTTGGCAAAACACTCAATGAACTCACATTTGGCCTGTAGCCTTGTACCGTCAAGCTTGGATTTTCAAAGGAGTTTGGATTTCAGTGGTAGATGAACACATAATACCCTTCATTCCTTTGAAGAGATCAGTATGAAGCTGTAATAAACCTGCAAATAGTGATCAGCATTTAAAGTGGCACCCTCAATTATAACATCACTGTGAGCCAGATTCTAGTTTTCTGGAAGTGAAAGACTATTCACATTTAACTTTCAGAAACCTAATTTTGGTCTCATACCATGCAAATGGGAGGTCGCAAGGTATCAATTCCAATGAATTGCTCCTAGATCAGGCAAGATTTAATTCCTGGTGTTTCATTTATAGGCTTTCTGGGAGCTGCAGTTTCCTGCCCTCTTCTCCATTCCCTTCCTGTTGTCAGCTGGGCTGCAGGAGGCTGCAGTGTCATCTTCCTAGTTTAAAGACTTGCACCTCCTCCCAAGTGGGCATGGCAAATCATCTTTAAAGTCTGAATTTCCTATTACACTCAAAAATCTGCTCCCCATATCCATATCCTGACAGAGTTATGAGTCTGTGAGGGTCTTTGTGGTATGCCCTGCACCTCTCCTACCTGCTGATATGAAGACCATGGTAGACACTTACAGTTCAACTCTGTCTTCAGCAAAGCATTTCATTGACAAATGTTGCACAGGGACAGTTAAAGCACATGGGAAGGATTTACCCTGACATGAAAGTGAAGCTTAGTAAAACCAAAATAACAAATGAACAAGCCTGCAGCCAGGTATAACCATCTGAACCCACAAGTGGGGAAGTGTTCAAACAACAGTAAAGCTTTCATTCCTAGCTGCTTCTGAGGAAGTAGGTATTAAGCATCGAATGCCTCATTGAAACAAACCTAACCTGGGCAGGCTCTTCCAGGAGATCAAATAGACAGAAAAGTCTCTTGATGCCCATGAAAACGCCATCACCTCTGTTTCTGCCTTCACGCCGCAGTCCACACAAGGACATTGGTCAAACAGTTCAGACAAAAGGCCAAAAAAGGCCAAGCATGGGCTTAGGAGTTCTATGTTCCCTTGAGACCTCCTCTGCTCTGTTTTTTTCCGTCCATAAAGTCTCTTACTTTTCTACATTAGTCTTGAAATCTGTTCCATTTTCCATTTTATGTGACTATAGAAACTCTGAAGACCCTGAAATAAAAATATTAAGCAGAACACTGAAATGTTTTTAAAATACTGTAGCACGCAAGTCTATCTGCCACTCGGATGCACATAGCAATTTAAAATTACTGAAGCTCTTAAATGAAGTGCTTAAATTTGAAGGTGATCACCACTCTGAGCATGTGAATTGTGCAGCTATCTGAACTATCAAAGTGCTTGAATTTACCCTAAGCAGGTCATTTTTGGAAGTGATAAGGGAGCCTGTGATTGCCCAGCCTTCACTGATTTAAAGCTAGTTAAGTTTCCTATTCATTTTTACAAGTACTTGAGCCATTCTGGTATCTTATAGGAAGATTGTGCTGAACAAATCTAAGTGAGTTGGGGGTATGTATATGATTTTTTTGGGTTTTTTTTGCATTTGATCAGCAGTTTTGCATCCACATTTTCCTTCAGGAGTCAGATCAAAGCAGGTGTTATTCCTTAGTTCTTCCACTGCTGTGGATAGAAAAATTGAACACTCATATCCACTTTCAAAGTCTTCAATTCACTTAACAGACAATGTACAATTTTCTGAGTGTACTGAAAATTTCATTGCCTTGTAGCTACAAATTGAAACCTATAATGCTCATCTCCAGGACGCAATCACTAATGCCTTTTTTTACAATACAATATATTCAGTCTTGCAATTTTGGCACAACAGCACCTTTTGAAAGTATTTTCTTAAATTAACTGGTAATAGCTAGTTCCCCCCTGTAATTTATTACTCAGTGATGAAATAGTTATATTCCATACACAAACCTTTTACAGCTGCAAGGACTGTAGAAACATGAGAAATCCTTGAACTCCAGGATGATTCTTTCCTTTTCCATCCGGAGTAAGGCCTTGCCATTTTAATTTATTTTTTTTTATTTGGACAGCTTTATGCAAATTCCCAGAATTGTTAAATATTGCACTACATTTCCCACACTGCATAAAGTTTGATTAGAGACATTCTTTTTCTGGGCCTTTTTCTTTTGCTGCTCCAACTGCCCCATGGTAGAGCTGTCATAGCCAATGTCGTGCCTTGATTCACAACTCACTGCAAATATTTCACATTTGCTTTTCTGAATGGCTTTAATAATAAAGCATAATTATCTGAAACCTATGCTGAATTCTTGCATTTGTTACAAATTAATTCCACTTAATGCATAGCCTTTTTAAGCCACTTTCTTTCTCTATCAGAAATAACTTCTGAGTGGAAGATTTCTTGGGTAGCCTTACAGAAGTAGACCCTTGAAAATCAAGTCTCTTTTAAGGGGAAGCATATTATAGCTATTTGACAGCACTTTTTTTTATACATGAGCCATAATCAACTGCAAAGGACGCGCATTACTGCTTGTATGTTCTACCTCCTAAAATAGTGTGTGAACTGGGACCTGGGGGCTTCTTAATGCAGTATCTGTTGTTTATTCACACCTGACTGATAACCAGCACATGTTTTATGATGCTGAACAGTCTTGAAGTACACGGGGGAAATTTTTGCTATCTGGAAGATTTCTGCAACCAGCAAAATCTAACTAATGCCATTTGTACGGCTTCTGAATCATACAGTGCTTTGCTTTATCCGCCTACATTTGTCAGCATAATGGCCAGTCAAATACCAGAGGTGAGATAATGCAACCATGCTTGACATTTATCTATTATCAAATCATCCACTCAAGTTTGCATTGACTGAGCTGTGCATGCTGTACCTTGATAGAATTATTTTTATTGGCATACTGCGACACATCAAGATGTTTTAGGGTAATTCATAAAGAAATCTGTCATGTGATTTCAGTGAAGTGTGGAGGGTTTTTTAAGCCATTTGAAAACTCACTAGACAGATTTAGTCTTCCAGGTCAAAATCCAGGCTTTGGCACAACCACTTCTTCCATTTTGTTTTATATGAGAATGAGGAAGAGTTTGCTTGTCACTGGAAGAAATACAACAGTTGCAGTTGCTTAGTTTGCTAACTGCTCTGATTCCTTACATCTCTGTTCTTTGGTATTCTTGCTATACTGCTGCATTCCTCATTATTCTGTGATATTTTCTAGTTCCTTGACTGCTGAAGAGTTCAGTAATTTATCAGCCATCTCATTCTCACAAGGTTTTTCTGGGTGGTTTGAGCTTCACCTGAAGTTTTCTCAAATTTATGAATGCTTATCAGATCAGATCAATGTATCAGTAGAGCAAGCATCATAGTAGCTATTTCAGAATGGTCAAAGTTCTAATTAAGTTCAGTAGTTGATCTGGTGGAATACTTTACTACAATCCCCTTAACCATGTGTGTCAGCTTGATGAAATTGTCCTTATTATATCCTTCATTTCTACTCATGTTGCCTCGTAATGCACTGCCCATCGTTACAACTGCAAATTTGTTTTGCTGTGTCTATATTAGCCTTTTCCTTATGTTTTTTTTTAATTTTTTAGGACCATAAAAAGAAGAGTTGGAAAATAATTCCAAGGCTGGTTTTGCCCCACTGCATTAAGTTGGAATCAAGCTGCTGTAGACTATCCCTGGCAGAGTACCCTTTAACCACTGTTTAAAAGCATCTAATGAGGAGCCCTGAGCAACTGTCCCGGTGTTGGAAGAATTGCTCACTTTTCCTTCCCATCATTCGTTTGTGTATACTTTGGGAGATGAAGTTTCCCCTCAGGCCTCTTTTTGCTAAATTAGACAAATCAGTTCCTTCACCTTGTTTCCATAAGTACATTTTCTAATCCTCTTTTCCTGTTACCCTCCTCTGGGGTCTATCTGGTCTGTCTACTCTTCAACCTGGCTCCCAAAACCATATTTCAACAGCTGCTACGCTAGTTCCAAGAGAAGCAGAACACTTTTCCTGCCACTGATAAAAATGTCATGCTGATGGCTTTTTGCAGCGTCATCATAAAAGGAGTGCACTTTTCAAATGAACTTATTCTTCTGTCAAAAATATCTGGTAACTTCCAATATCAGCTAATCTCTATCATCTGATGTCTTCAAGGACTGACCTAAATTTTCTTTTAGGAGAAGTTAAACCAATTATCAAATTCCCTGTGACTCCATTTGGATGACTCCTGTGACTTGCAGGCAGCCACATTTAACAATGGTTTCCACTCACTCTGAACTCTGACACCATGAGCTGATTACCATTTTTGGCTCATACTCATTTGAAATACAGGGATTGTGCTTGCTCATTGCTTTCTCCAATATATCTTGACTGCCTTAAATTTTGTTTTTGCCATTATTGCAAAGATACCAGCTTAGCAGTGTTGTCAGTCAGAGCATGCTGATGAGTAACTCCACAGTCATAAATGGCTCTTAGCCTATGAGTGATGTTGCTGTTTCCGAATTAACATTATGCTCACTGAATAGTAACTACCTTGCATCCTTGGATATATTGCAGATTTTCTCATTCTTAAATGTTTTTTGCCAGCACTGATGTTTGCACACTCCAAGGATTTAGGGCTTGAGTTTGTCCATTTATTTCATTACAGCTATCAACTTTTATTATTGTAACTATTGTTTTAATGCTTTAGAAATTCACTTACATACCTAACTTCAGAAAAGACTGTTGTAGAGGCCTGGCTTTACCAATGACTCACATCAGGACTTGCAAAAATTGCCGAGTGTTACCTTGCTTGTGTGACTAACAGTGCATTTTTGATGCTTGACTTTATTTTCCCAATACGTTATAGAACTACCAATCATCTGCCAAAGTCTAGGAAAACAGTGAACCTCATTTCATGTGGCCTCTTTGACCTGTTAGACATAAGTGGCCCTATCAAGAGTTAAAACTCCATCCAGCTAAGATTATAGGACCACAGAAACACAGGCTTTTTCATTGCCACAAGGGGTAGCCCTCAAAGACTGAAATCTCAGTAGTGCTGCTCATAAAGATTAACATTCCTGCTAGAAACCACTGCCCAGCATTTCAAAACACTTCTACCTAAAGCTAATGCTCAAATGCATACTTAGGTGTTGAAACTAAAGTAGCCCAGTTTGGTAAGGTGCTGAGTTCTCACAGCTTTCAGCAGCTTTTTGGAATGAAATAAAAAAAGTAGGTGAAATAACAGACCTAAGAGAGATAAACACAGTGGCATATGGCTATATTTTATTCAAGGTAGAAATAAATTTTTCCATGAACTTAAATAAAAAATTCTGAAAAGGTAAAGTGACTAATTGCTTCTTTTGTACAGTTTAATTGATGGCCTAGAGCCAAGAGCAGATTTCAAATTAATCAAAGTTTCATAAATAATTGTGACTTCATTTTGATACAACTCTGAGTAATGGACTGAATAATAGGTTGATCAATTGACTGACTCTTTCACTGAATGGAATATCAAATGAAAATACTCACCTATTATTTATACACATTATTATTTAGATACAAGCATGTACAAAACTGACTCCTTGCCATATGGAAACAGGATGGAATATTACAGCATGAGCCATTCAGAGAGAATTTTTCACACATCTCAAACTGCAGGCAAGGGGGACCATAACACCTCCTCCAGAGCATGCTGCATTTGATATGCCAAGGAAAAGGTACTAACACTTGCTTAGTCTGTCCATCAACATCACTTCTTGGGAAACTCCCTCCGCATCCTCTGCAAAAGATTCCGGGTAATGCAAACAGGGTACTAAATCTGGAAAATATAGCCCATCTATACAGATTGTACTCAGCACACTATGTCTAACACCCGCTTGCAGGTTTGGTGTGGATATAGGGTAACCAATGCACTAAAGAACCTCTGCCAAGCAGAGGAATCTTTATCCCCAGTATTTTGATATCATTGCCTCTCTGAAGGTTTCATTGCTCAGGTAACCTCATACAATTAGGTTTCGAAAACACTTATTATGAGAGATTCAAGAAACTTAACAGTATGCAAGAGCACAGTTAGCATTTTTCACAAAAGGAAATGCATGTGGGGGAAGGCATGGAGATAATCATGAAATAAATACATCCATAAGTCTGCATTAAAAAAATGTTTTGAATGTAGGGCATCCGTAAGTCAGGTGCTAGCTAACAGGTTGGCAGGCCAGCATGTTTTCTTTTACTCTTTTGCTATTTTCAAGTGTCAAGTCACATTTCTGATCAGCACTGCGTATTTTCTTACCAGCAAAGCAAAGCAACACTGATCTTTTGAAATAAAAGTGCATATTTATTTGAGAGCACCCTGCACTACAGCAGCAGCCAAATTAAACTGCATTTAATATTTCCTGTGTTGGCTTTGTATTATTTATCAAATGCTTCAATTTAGTAATATATATATTTATACTATATGAGTGTCTTCAAAACCACATTACAATTTCTCAGAAGTCTCCAACAAGGGCTTGGCTGTTCAAAGCTGCCATAAAGAAAGATGCACCAAAGGGAGCTATTTGGACTGCACAATGATGAACACTATTGATCCTGCAAAAGCCATAAACACTGTTACATTTTTCTGAGTGCCATCTATGGGCACATTTACCATCATCTGATAATGGGAGTCTATGTGTGCCTATGTATTGTTGTTAAAGACAATACCACTATGCACCAAAAATCCAGCCAACACATGCTCCAGAATTTCTAATGCTGGAGTGCAATCTCTGCAACCTTAATGTTCTCTTATTGCTATTACATAAGTATAATTGACATCAACCCCAGACCCACTGAAAATGTGACCTTATCCAAGATCTTATGCAAAGATTTTCTGGCTTTTTATTTACGCTAGGCTAAACTGCTCCAGTTGTGGCCTTGACAATTATACATGTATGCCAGTCCATTCACTCACATTAAAAAAAAGAAAAAAGCATGTGAATGCAAGTGAAATAACTGTGCACCTGGGAGAACAATGTGCTTCCATGGCCAAGTCTCTTCCTATATGTAAATAAAGCATGGCTAGTTTGTGTGCCCAGACTGGGAAGCATAGAAAGGAGAGCTCTTACAGTCCGGAACATAAATATAGCCAGTGTCAACAGGGTTTATTTTACAGTGAACACTAAAGAGGCGATTTTCAAAGAAACATAAGAAAGACATGAGCAATGAGGGATCAAACACCTTTAGAGTCCTCTGAATAGCCCAAAGTAAACTAAAACAACCAGTACACTGGTCCATACCAATTGCAACAGTATAATGCTCCCTGAGGCTTCAGTCCAGGAAATCGGGATCTTGTTTATGGGAACATAATTAAAGCACTTTCCTTGCTTTCCTGTAATAGACACTTCAACACCTGGTAATCAAAGGAAAATACCTGAAAAGTCTGTCCTCAAGTTTCACTAAGACCATGCTTTTAGAAGCCTGTTCACCTTCAAGGTCCCAAATTCACATGCCAGGCCTTCTTTGAGTCATTGGTAACAAATGAAACCATACACACCTAAATCCTCTGCTGCTTGAAGACATCACCTGAAGAAGTTTCCTTCCCCTTCCCACTAACAGGAATTTAGCTATCTATCATGCATTTTTAAGAGGCTCAAGTACTTTACACTATTGAAATGTTTGGACCCTTATACCTACTGTGATGCTGGGAATATCAAATGAGAAACCTGCCCTTAACACCCACAAGTGATTCATACACATGTTTCCCTTGGCTCAGCTTGTGCTCAAGCCCATCTGTTTGAAAGCATCAATCCTACTTGCTGGTCCAATGCTCACACAGCAACACCAAGGGCATGCGAACATTGATCAAGATAATGCTTGCTCACATAAGGCTACAAGAGTCCTTTCTTTGCTTCCACCCCTGTGGTCATGCTATGTCACTTCTGCTACAACTCTCGCTGTAAAAGGATTCACACCTGCTCATTCAAGGTATCTGCCATGGAAGTGAGATACAGTCCAAGGGAGCTTCTGCTATACATGGTGGTTGCTGCAGATGAAGCCTATCTTCATAAGTTTGCACAGGAGCTCATGATCATAGTAAAAATCTATAGCTCACAAAACAAAAAGTGTACCGCTGACAAATCTTATTTGAAGGAATTAATGCAGTGAAGGTGCCACAGGGACTTTCACAGAGCTCCTCACACATACTCAAGTCCTAAAATTCTAAGTCAGAAACAAAGGACTCTGAGTAATGAAATGATTAAAGAGAAAATACAATTGAAAACTCCTGGAACGCATTATAATTTCATATCTCATTATTTACTAGGCACATTGAACATAACATGAATTTCCCTTTGCTCCGCCAAGCCCACTTCATATTCCACAGAGCCTACGCTTCTGTATCTCATCCAAGTTGAGATGAAATTGTCTTGTATATCAGACAAATGTACTAGAGAGTAGCCTACACTTTGGTAATGTACAATCTGAATGTTCCCAACAGTCCAACTTCCACATCATTTACAGAATTTGCACTCACACATTTTCAATGCATGAAGAATAGCTTTAGCAGTTCATAATTATAAAGCACTTATTTACATGCCCTTGTGATTGATAAATAATACCACAGAGAAAAAAAGTAACCAAGAGTTTGAATAAATGATTCTGTATAAACTTACAAGTTCTTGTTTTAAATCTGCGTTATCATGTTGGTTCAGATCTGTAGGCTTAGGTCTGAGCAAACATGAACTTCAGGGACATTTAAAATTCAGCTCTGTATCCTGACCTGGATTTTTCTAAACGACCTTTGAAATTTGGAACTACATCCAAATGTTGCAGAGTCTCTACCTGGAAGCCATTCTCTGATGGATTTTCATTCAGTCTAATGTAGGTGGCAAATTATGCTGGGAATAAGTCATTTTCTAGAGATCCAAGGTCTGGCATACAGACTACTTCATCCAGCAGGTTTAAATGGAAAACAAAGGTTTTCCATTTACCTCTGAGGCTTCTGATTTATTTTCCTTTTCTGCTTTGCATTTATTTGATTGTTTGTGCCAGGTATAATGGAGAAAATGCAGGCATTGCTAGGAAAATCTGCAATCTGCAGTGCTCTGAGACATTCCCTCAACCAAATGAACGCTTGAAGATGCCCCTGAATGAGAGCAGAAAGGAGAGATGGCAGCTCCTAGATGGACAGGCCTCTGCAACTTGCCCATTTGTCAGCAAATTAGCCTTTACTGGCCAAGACAGACACCCATAACTTCCTACAAAGCAGTGAAGCACATGCTTAACTTTACTCATATTTAAACTTAAGAATGCACTTAACTCTTTTGTTGAACAGAGACAAGCACAGCCACATCCTGTGTTGCTCTGAGGATATAGGGTCAGTTGCTCTCAGAGCACTGAAAACTTCTCAAAAACTCCTGAAAATGGGAAATACAAGAAATATAATTTATTGCGTAACTGCTCTAGTGTCAAGAGATGGCAATAAGGAAAAGGTTCCTTTTAAAGACTCTGACATCATCCAATGTTATAATACAACCCCAACAATCCTGTACCCTTTCCTGCAAAGGCAGATAATCAACATATATCAGTGAGCTAGCAGATCTCTCCTGAATAGAAAAAGAGAAACAGCATCACAGAAGCTCACCTCTTAATTGTACAATAACTAAAATGAATGTATAAACATAATTTGGAAAAGATTACTTGTATTTATTATTACTAGCATGTCTTGATTACATAGGACCATGCACAATTGAAAATAATAATAAAGAAATCTATTTTACAAATGCACAAATATTCAGAAGCAGAAGTCAGTTACCTCTTTTTTATCAGTTGCTTTGGGAATGTGTTGAAAAGAAATGAAAAGTAAAGAAATCCGTCTAGTTACCACCTACAGGAACTGATTGTACATTAAAATAACTACATTTTAATGAAAACATAAAACCCAAAAGCTTCAATGCAGTTTGAGAAAATGTCCAAGTTCAAGGGTGTCGTGGTTTAAGCCCAGATGGCAAATGAGCCATGCAGCCCTTGCTCACTCCCCTGCCTTCCCCCCCTCCTCCTACCCCCAGAGGAATGGGGAGGAGAATCAAAAGAATGCAACTCCCGCAGGTTGAGATAAGAACAGTCCAGTAACTAAGGTATAACATAAACCACTGCTGCTACCACCAGTAATAATAATGATAAGAGAAATAACAAGAGAAGAGAATGCAACTGCTTACCACCCGCCGACTGATACCCAGCCTGACTGAGCAGTGATTTAACCCTTCTGGGTAACTGCCCCCGGTTTATATAGTAGGCATGACATGCTGTGGTATGGAATACCTTTTTGGGTAGTTTAGGTCAGGTGTTCTATTTCTGCTTCCTCCCGGCTTCCCCTCCTCCCTGGCAGAGCATGAGACTCAGAAAGTCCTTGGTCAGATTAAACATTACTGAGCAGCAACTGAAAACATTGCCATTATCAGCGTCATTCCCAGGTCCAAAGTCAAAAACAGCACTGCATTAGCTACTAAGAAGCAGAAAAATGACTGCTACTGCTGAACCCAGGAGAAAGGGACAGGAAGAAATCTACCAAAGCAAGTATTCTGTTCTCATTTTGACCATTTCTGCACTCACCAGCAGTGACATCCAGCTCTACTTCCTGACTGCTTACTGTTAGAAAGAAGCAATCTGCCTGTGTCCATGCCTTAATCTGCATCATTCAGGGCAAAAACTTCTTGGTTACTGTGCTGATCACCCAAGTAAAATATTTAAGTACCCTCAGCAATTCACCCATCTAAATTGTGCTGTGTCCTCTGCATGTTCTGCTATCTCACTGCTCTCTTCTTAATGAGAACTATGGACACATTTTATTTTTGCTCTACTGGCAGATTTATGTTTCTACAGATTCTCCAGCATGATTATCTCTGCATATTGTGTGAGCAGTGGTAATTTTAATTGCACTTTTTCAATTCATATTTGACTAGAAATTACACGTGGATAAATAGAACTAAGTTCCTACTGAGATTTAAAACACTGGAGTCAGGATTATCGTATTTTTTTTTTTTACTAGTATAATGTGTGTTTCAAAGACAACCTGAACCTTCTCCCCTCATCTCAGAAAAAGAAACATGAATTAAAAGTCAGCTTCCCCTTTTAATCAAATTGCCCTCATTATCTGGTATGGATCTAAAGGATGAAGGTTTAAATAGCTCCTGCAATGGAAATATTTCAGAACTAATCTGACAGTACAAGCAAAAAGAAGTACTTAATAAAAGCAGATGAAATTACATTGTAGTAATCAGGGAATGGCTCAGGAAAAGGCACAAAGATTACAAGAACCAGCTGATTACTGTGGATTGTTTCTACAGAAAAAAATCCATGCCCTTCAGTCTACCAAAAAGGAAGAAAGAAAAAGGAAAACAGTTGAGGCTCACCTTACAACAAAATGGAGGCTTGCCATTGAGCTCTGGTCAATGGGAAATTTGACAAGCCATTAAAAGACCCTGTGAGCACTCCATGAGCCCTTCTCAGTTCTTCTGCCTCAAAAATGTAAAGCGATCATGTTCCTTGCCATAAAGTTCAAATGAAATTTATATACCCAAAATTGTAATTCAACAACGGTCAAACAAAATGTACCGCATGCCAACAGATCAGTATTCTAAAATATTTTAAGAATATTTTTCAACTTGACAGTTTAACTAGCAAAGTAAAAAATAAACTGATATTCGAGGAGATGTGTTACAAGGGCATGATTGGATTTCCTTCAACAACCGGTTTTCCCTGTAAGATTCATGCCTTAGTTTTTCAAATGTTTATTAAAGGCAGAAACTAAAGCAGAGCTGGATGCAGCTGTAGCCCCTTGGAAAGCCCTCTTCTGCAAGAGGATCAAGTTAGGAGACTGTAAATTGAAGAGCTGTAATATGAAACTTAATGTATAGTCATCATCAACTGAGGTAACTCAGAAACCAGACAGCCTTGTTTTAGGAGTTAATGCCTTAATCCCAACATATCATTCACACTGTGAGAAAATAATGTCAGAAACTGAAAATTCATGAAACAAGGTTATGGAAAAAGATGACAAAATAAACATGATGACTGACAACGTGCTGATATTGATTTGTTTTCATTCCTTCATACTTTTTGGTTTGCCAAAATCTGATCACATCCTTTATGTTCAAGTTATTCTGAGGCCAGATCTAGTACATTTTAAATTAAATATTAACTATGAGTATCTTAAAAATGGGGTATTTTTCCTATCCAATGCCTGGGCTCAAAATTTTGGATTGTCAGAAAACAAAACTGTGACAGTAAAGGATGTGGTTCTGCGGTAAATAGTAGAAAAAATTCCTTTTAACTAAACACAAAGCGCAAAAGAATTCCCTGATCATTAATGATAAGCTTGTGCTCAGGGTCTGGCTACATCAAAGCCCAGTGTTCTCCACCACAGAAACAACAAAAATAATGATTGCACGTGATTTGATTATATGCATTCTTCTAACATAATCCAGGCCCAGCTCATCTGCTGTCCCATGGCCAAACACACCAGCCTCAAACCCACCAATTTCCATAATTTTGTAGGTAAAGAAGTGAGGAGGAGGTGGGCAAATGTAGCCTGAGGACCACCTTTTTATCAGGGCCCTGCCTACATCTGCCCCCTGCCCCCTTGGAGTGGGCAAAACAGCAAGCAGCCCCTATAAGCTGAATCATATGTGTGCCTACATGGAACATGACTCAGCACCCTGTGCCATGATGGCCCCAGCCAGGACACTCCAGTATGCCCCATGAGATCCTTTCACCATTTCCCAAAAGGCTGCAGAGGGATTTGGATGCCCTCCCCTTGGAGAGAGCCTTGGTGTGAGAAACAGAGAAAAGGTGATAAAAACTCTTGGATTTTTGATTAGTGTATACAGGTTTTGGAGGACATTTTGACCTTCCCAAAAGCACAGAACCAAGAGAAACCATACCATGGACAAGAAATGGGGACACACATTGGACAGGTGTCATAATGATTCAGTAAAAGAACACAATAAAGACCACTGCAACAGCCACCTTGCTCCTTATTTTCGCATCAAGAGCTGTCTTGATATATACACCAGACACAGGACAAGACACTAAGGGCAAGCAAGTTATTTGCCCCCAAGGACTACATCTGTGCTGCTAAAAAAACAAGGCCACATCATAGGCTCCAGTACTTGCTTGCTACCTTAGTCCCTGGCTTCATATTTTCCCATCGCAAGTTTGAATCTGGTCACCAAGTTTGAGTGTTGGATGAGACAGTTGAAAGTCCCTTCCAACCCAAAATATTCTGTGATTTTAGGAAGTTTTGAGCAGCGAGAGAGTTTAGCAGTGTGCACATAAACTTTGCCACATGCCTTGGCTTCAGGGCCAGCAATGAAACTTTGGCACAATTATTTCTTAGTGGAGAGACCTGTGTGCACAAAAGGATCCCTAAGGAGTTCTAAAAATCAAAGAGAGAGGCAGCCATAGTGCTACCAGTGGTGAGAAACAGACAAGACTAGTACTCAGAATGAATACTAGTAGCAGAAAAGTTCTGCATTGCCCTTGTTATTTCCTCATCCATAGCAAGAAGGCATCCTGGAATGGGGGCTCATAATGCAGATTCCCATGCCATGAGAAACATGCTGGTACTGATGCTTGCATCATTTAAAAATAGCAAGGAGCCACAAACTGTTGCTGCTGCTGCTGGTGATACCTGCTGCCACTGCTAACTGTAGTACCCTTCGGAACAACCCCTCCCCTAAGAGATGGTAGCAGTGGCAATTTGAAGTGTTAATTTGTTAAACTGCCATAGTTCTGTCAAATTAGCCTGGCTAAATGCTAAAAATAATTCCATTCATTACTACAGAGCCAAACCAAGTATCAGCTACAGAGCCAAAACAAGCATCATACCTTTCGATAGTAAAATTCTGTGTGCAGAGACGTCTTACGAGTCCAAGAGAAAAAAAAGGGAAACAGGCAGGCAGCTCAGAGTATTCACTTCATATAAACAGAGCAAGTTCAATGCAGATATTGCTTCTGAAGGCACTTTGGAGAGTGAGCATAGGCATTTGCTGAACACCCCTGGGTTCTCCTTGAACCCTAAATTCTCTGACTGCTTGGGTAGTATCAAAGACCGTTCACTTGTGACAAAACCAACAAGCACATAGTGAACTGCCTCCCAACATATAAAGTAAAAATACATTATCACAATTTCTTTTGTGGATGGAGGCCAAGCTGAGTCTATTCCAAGCATCAGGGCCAAAATATCATATACAATTAGGGCATTGCTGACAATGTTGTTGAGGTTAGATGAGATGGAGCAGATTATAGATCACCCTGCAGCTTGGAGGTATATTGGTACTGTGATGGCAGGAGTAATAAAAATGTATTTGTGTTAGTAAAGTAAGCAAATATGACTCAAAGCATACAGGCAGTAAACCGGCTGAATAAGAATTCTTTTTTCTAAACATAACCACAATTTGAAGTGCCAAGGCATGGTGGCCTACATAGTCCCACCACTGGACAGCTGCTGCGGAAATCTAACAGGACATAACTGAAATCAACGACAGAAGAAAGCAACACTCGCAAGCCTACCACAATTACTGCTTTCCAAAAGAAAGAGTCCTATCCCTGATGTATTCAGAAAGACATTGAATAAAGTGAACCTACGCCATTTGATAAAATACCATCGTATAGGGGCAGTTTAGAAGGGGGTAGGTAAATGCAGGCACTGCAGAGGCCCTGCCACATTCTCACAATAGGAAATGCAGAGTTGTGGGGTGAAAAAAAAAAACAAACCAAGTACAACTGGAACAGAGAGCAGAGCCTTCACCATCTGGGAACTTACTCCCTGTGTCTGGGAATCATCTCAAAACCACCCACCCCCCACCTTCCCCACCCCCTCGTTAAAAGATCAATGAACTGCAAACGATGTCTCAGTGTGCCTGGGAATCTGAAGAATGAGTGGAATTCGGGTTTGCTTTGATTTCAGTTTACCATGCCCACATTACAATTCTGTAACATACTGTCAACCTAAAAATATTTACTCTGTTGCCAGTGTCCTATCACCACGGAATGGGAATCTGATACTGTGAGGGTGATGGGTAAACGGCAAAAACATGAAATAAAATGGCAGTATGGCGGTGGTGGGAGCGGGGGATAATGGGAGAAGAGTTATTCCCTAAATAACCCAGTAAGCCAATACTTTAATGCTCATTGTGAAGCTTGATCATGCTGCTAATGAAGCAATAAATCCTCTCTTGCATTGGTGCTTGAGGAAGGGGGGTCAGAAGGTGGAGAGAGATCCCTTTCCTTTCTCATTACATGCAGCAATGCAAAATGTTTTAATAAAGCTCAGTAATGTCCTAGAAGGAATAAACAGCTAATGTTCCTCCACACAAACCCATGTCACAAATGGCATGCCTTCTTGGTTCCTCTGGCTTTCCTCTTGGGACCCCTGCTCTACAGCCAGCACCAAGCCTAGCCCTAACCTCCCTGACCTCCTCACCAGCCTTCGTCCACTCTGGGACTGTGATATTTGACTTCCAGACCTGCACCAGCCAATTTAAGCATAAGCATTGCTAATTAGTGCCTAATACTCCCCACACATACATACACTAAAATGCCCTTATTTGAAATTGTAAAGGAGAGAAACATTTACTTTCCCCGAAATTGAAACTGGCACTAAAAAATGAGCAAAGCCTCTCTCTAATTAACGCTAATCTATCTGCCTTGTGTATGCACTGGTGAGGGAGCCACAGTCCGCTGCAGATCAGAAGATAAAAGCACACTCAGGAGTTCAACTGCTTTAGAAGCACAACATCTGTTAGCCATGTTATTCTGCAGCTACCCAACAAGCAGAACACTCTTCATAACACTTAATAGCTTATACATTATGTATGCAACCGTTGATAGAGAAGAGCCTGAGTTCAGGGTTTCATTCTGCACAAGACTCAAATTAGAGAACTACAGACAAATCTGGGCAGTGTCTTTCTCCCCCCTCACCTCCCTCATGTGGTAAAGTGAGAGCTCAGGGCCAAATTTTGCTCCCAATTACACTAATACGGATCCACACTGCATCAGTCTAGCGTAACACAGAAGGGTATCTGACTGACCCCATCAATTCACTCAGTGTGTGGAATGAGAATAAAATTGCAGGAAATCTTGCTAGAAGAGAACAATTTAAGTCACCTTTTATTGTAATACCCTCAATTGATTTATCCACTGCATTATTACTACAAATTAATAAAGGAAAGGCATGCATTAATGGAGTTTATGGGTTTTTCAATTACTGTTTTCCTATTATTCCTTCTATTATTCAATTCACCAGCTTTTTCATATGATTTATCTATAGTGCTTCAGAATTTATGAAGTATATACAAAGCATATAAATCCTATTAACTCAGCCCATCATACTTATAATTGAGTCAATTAAAATGTTCTGTGTATCTATAAGACATGGCGGGGAGTGAGGATAAAACTGAGACCAAGGGGTTAATAAATACTTGATTATTTGTATTTTCTTACACTTCTCTGCCACAATGGAGCCAAGATGCAGCATGAATATGCTACACTCTGTTCCTTAGACCCTGTAGCCCAGGACACACTGTCAAGGGAACATAAGAGACTTAAGAGAACCTTACAACGCTTTCCATATTCAGGGTTTCCTTTATAAAGCTAAGTATATGGGAGTTTTTTTTAAGTCTCCAACTTTCATTTAGGGATTTCCAGCTATTTGTTCCAATTTTGTCACATAGCCTCATTGCTAAAAATATGAAACCTGCCAGGTTTTCACACCATGCCCATGTTAGGTATCTATCTTAGGAATGGTTCAACAGACCTAAGTGAAGGACTCGAGTTCCCCTCCCAATCAATGATCTGAAGCATTCAGTTAGCTCCAGCATAGAAACAGAACATATAAACAAGATGCCTGAAAGAACTAAAAGCAGACTAGGAGAATAGATACCCTGACTGTTCTGAACTGCTTAAGATCCTCCTCCTACTGATAGCTGTTCCTTCCAGCTATTGTCATATTGGCAATATGCTTCATTTGCTAGACTGAATAGGCAGTTACTTTCTCCATAGACATACATATAACCTCATAATAATTTAAACGCACAGAATTTGCAAAGTGATAGTGAGACAGTTTTACCAGATCTCAAATCATTCATACAGGTCTTTTCTCACCATTTGCCTTTTTGCTGCGATTTTTATTTCAGTGCCAACTTATGCTGCAACTCAACACAGGGTTTAGGCAGCAGAATTGCTAAGTGCACTGAATCGAATTTGTGCTACAAAGTCATTTAAGCGCTTCTGAAGATCACACACTTGAACTCTTGGTAGGACTGCGGCATTACCCTGGACACAGAATACTTGCACAAGATCAATGTATTAATTCCTGTTTGTAGAGTGCTTTGAAGACGCTCACGCTACTGCATTGAATCCTACAGATTTTCATTGGCGCTAACATTGTACAACTCTGTTTTCCCCTCCCCTCAGCTTGAACCAGTCTATTGAGAGCAACAGGAAAGACCAGAAAATGCGTTTTTCCTATACATTTGAGATGACAAATTTTTATGTCCCAGCATGAATTATTCCACACCACACAAAAATGCTAATTAAGCCTTTATTCTATAACCTGACAGATGTTTCTGATGCACTGTTCATTCGTTTCATACTGTACAAAAGCTGAAGTTTTAAACTTTTTTTATTATGACAAAATCAGCATTATTCATGAAGACAGCCATCAAAAGTCTACTTGAAGCGCTGTCCCATTCCTCAGAGGGAAGAATATTGGAAGACATAGCTGAAGATTGCCCTCCCTTGGTAGACATGTCACATCCACACACGAGGAGTCCACAGGCCATTTGTTCTCCCCACACACCTTTACTTGTCTTTCCCACTAGAAACATCTTCTGTTGCATGTAAATTACAAACCTGGTGGCTTGCACTTACTTTACAAGTCCAGCCCACACATCCTAAAGCTATTCATACATAGAAGCAGTTCAAGCAAAACAAATGGCTGCTTTTGTGGCTGTAACACTACAGGGGAAAAGGCGAATCGAAAATTTTGTGCCTGATCACACACTGAAGTTTGCCTCAGCGCCCTTCTGTCCCAACAGTGGCCAGTGGCCACCTCAGGAGCAAGCAGTCCCAATACATCCACCAGCATAGCTCCGATTTTGGCCAATGGCCATGCTGCACCTCTCTTGCTGTTGTGGTCATCAGAATGGGCAGGCAAAGACAAACCCATTTTCACACACAGACTGCCTTACTCCATACCTCTCCTCTGGGTACAGCATGTACACCCCCGGGCATGGCCCACCCTGTCCCAGCCTTTTTCTGTCACTGCTTCTAAGGAGGAGCCTGGTCCCCAGCACAGGGTCTGCCCGGGGGTGCTCCTTGTCTGCCCTGCTCTCGACCAGGGCCCTGACTGCAGGTCACTGTAAATATGTCTTCATACATTATCCTTTTGTCCTGTGATCCACACATCTACACAGTATCCTGTATTTGTTACTCCTCTTACATACCAGTATTGCCTTTCCTCCTCTCTTCCCCTAAAAAGCACATTAATACTGCAACCTTCTCAGTCTGCTGCCCTTCTCACCAAATGAACATCTGAGAAAACACTTGCCCTTTTCTCTTTGCTGTCTAGAATAACTGTCAGGAAAATAAAGGTTTCTTAAAAAATATGGATTCAGCAATTACACACTTTACTTGGAAGGAAAGTTGTCCCTGGGGTAGTTATTATACATATAAAGACAATAATAAGACTGAAGGTTGAAAACCTATGTAGCAAAGGTAGAAATCTTAAAGTCCATCTTAACAATTCTCCAGAGGTTTACCATACAGTAGGAAAGAGCCTATTTTACATGTATGAAAGTACTGTGAAAACAATTAATTTGCCTCTTCATCTCAAATTTTATAACATGTCTCAAGAAATGCATCAGTAGGAGGATAAACAGAAACAAATATGCATGAAACAGATGCACAGAAATTAACACCTCAAATAAAGGATCAACCTGGTTTTTTACTACTTGCAAATTTTTCTAATTGTATTTACTAACAGTATCTACCGAAGTTAGTATCTGTTACTATAAAGCTCAAGACCTAAGGGATGTGGGCTCTCACTTATCAAAGAAAAGCTAAGCACACATCTGATCATTGTTTTACATACTTACATGGTACGTCAGTAGATAGTCACAAAGGATAAAGATTTCTAAAAGCAGAATTTAACCAAGTCAAAATGCTTTAAGTCAAATTCATTGCTGTATAGTAAAGACAAAGTTAGGTAAGCAAAACCTGAAAGCACGGTACAGGCAGTTTAGCTACAAGTTGACCAAGATTGTGATGGAATACTAGATTAAGGATGAGACCAAAAAAATAAAGGAAGAGATGAGGAATTCCTCATTAGGATCTGCAAACCCTTAACCTGATGTCCCTTCTTTCTGCCAGGCTGAACCCAAACACCAGATTTGCGTACAGCATCCCTGTTCATGGGAAGAAACACACGCTTCAAAGAGACAGTCTGAAAAATCTGTACTCTGGTATATATCTACAGTAAGCAATTGAGTGATGCTAAGAATGATGCAAATACTGACACTGTCCTTCCTGCGAATGCATAAGGACTGGGAGAGTCAGAGACAGGCACCCCTGCTGAGCTGGATGGATGGCAGGGGAAGCAAAAGGGCATTTTTCCTCTCTCACACAAACACAACTACTGTGTGGTTCAGAACTTGTAATAACAGAGAACAAGAAACACAGGGATGAATTTTCAAACACCAGCTTCACAGCAACGGTTTTTACTTGGGGTTAGGGCAATCTTCTCAGATGCAGGATAGTGGGGTCTGAATGAACCCACATTGAGGTAGTAATTGACTGCTGAAAAAAAAGTTTGCTCCTGATGGATATGCATGGAAAGCAGCTCCCTTTCTTTCTCTGGTTGAGTTAAAAAGACAACAACCATATCTGCCACCTGAAAAACTAAATATAAAAGAAATTCTTTACACTGAGGGTGGTAAAACACTGGCACAGGTTGTCCAGAGAGGTGGTAGATGCACCATCCCTGGAGACATTCAAGCCCAGGCTGGATGTGGCTCTGCAGGAGGTTGGATCAGATATCCTTTGAAGGACCCTTCCAACCCAAATTATTCTATGATTCTACGAGCAGTAAGCAGCAAATATCTGCTGTATGCGCGCTGTGTACCATCAGAGGCTGGATCTGTTTTGTTTTATGAGACTATGACCTGAGGAGCTAGCCCTATGGATCATAACTTCTGCCCTTAAAATCCATTAATCTTCTAATTAGAGGTAATAAAAATGAAATGCATTTTTACATTTTTTTTCCTAGACAACTATCTCCTTCATCATTAAAACACTGACATTTTTTAAATTACCTCTCCTTATAGCAAGAGAACATTCCTTATTAGTATTCTTTTCTACTAATAACACCACAGGCTTGTTCAATTACACATTTCTATACCACTGGAAATCCAAGTGTGAAGCTGCCATAGGAATAGGCTACACTCCAGTGTAATGTAATGGCACACTCCAGTTAACACAACAAACCCACTGCGTGCGGAAACCAACCAATTAAGAGATTCTTCCAGCTACTGAGGACCAGGGAAGGGCATAGTGCTGGAAAATACTCCACTGTAGTCCATGAATTGAATTTAAGTGTGCATGTAGTAATTTAGTACTAAATACTTGGGATAAAGTTGGGCGGTGTAGAAGTAACAGAACAGGAAGAAAGCAGGTTGCTGCACAAGTAGGACGTGTCTACTCTCAAGCTTTCAGCTCTCTCTTTATAGCTGTTATGAGAAGCTTGCAATGGCACAAGACAACAGGAGATGTGCCATTTAAACGCAGGTAGGCCATTAATGTATTGTTTAGAGTAATTGAAATGCATCACACAGATTTAGTTGCCTGCCAATCATCCCAATTAAGCAGGCATGTCATTGATCAGGATAGCAATTAAGAGGATTCTGGGGTATCAGCAATTTATGCTTAATGGACTCAAAACTAGTTGCTTTCAAGCACAAAACCAGGTTCAACACTCTTTAAAAAAGACAAAAAAGTTATTGGAAAAATTCTTGGTCTTTTAACATTAATTACATACAAGCTGAGCTAGATTAAGAGAATTTACAATACTCCAGAGTTCTGACATAGTAATCAATTACTCCATCATTATCTGTTGTTAGAGACACAAAACGACAAGATAAAATAGACTGACACTTGGTGGGTCTTTTTAATCTGGATTCTCAATGTCCCTGTAAGTCAATGAGCAATTCAGACTCCAAAACCCTCACACAGTAAGGTGAAGACTGTGGCAGCAGACAGACTGCTTTCTTGAAGACTCTTCGAGAATGAAGAAGTGTAGCACTAAAAAACACCAAACTCTCAGGACCCATTTGTACATGTCCAGTTTCAAACTGGGGGGCCTCTGAACACTTAGAAGGCTCCAGATGGTGCCCTTGAGCTCAGGACCCAATAGCACTCAAGTCTAACCTTGAACAGGTTGATGAGTTTACTCTTCACTGCCTGTGCTACAAGCATGTCAAGATGTCTGCTGGTCTGTGTCATGTCGACCATGCCTAGGAAATCCTCTGTGCAAGTAAGTGAGGCAAAAGAGCAAGACAACGCGCTCTAGGTAGCTCAGGAGCTCCCAGGAGCTGAGTTGCCACAAGGATGAGTTGGGCAAACTGAGCAGTACCTACCCATGGGAGCACTAAGGAGTTAGGTTTGGTCATAACCTCAGCCTCAGCACAAATCAGAAACCTAATAAGGCTCGTTAAAGTTACAGTGAGAAACCTTGTGTGTGCTGCAGTGCATTGATTGCTGTATGTTTTCAAGATTTTCTTTCTCCTTTTCTGTCATTATTTTTTCTGTTCATATGGGATTTATTCATGTGCATCTGTAAGGAAATAAAGAGCAGATATCTTAATTGGAATATTTACATTTTTGCTTTTTTTATTGTTTTAACACCAAAAACACTGTGAAAAGAGTGAGGAAATTTAAAGAATATGAAACACTTGCAAAAAGCATACTGATGATATTTGAATGCTTATGTAGGGCATTGTGTATTAGTATTATTTTGAAATAAGCTCCAAATCTTTGCATCAGATTTTACCTTTCAGTAAAATCAAATATTCAGTACTACAGAAATAGATTTCCTATTTTAAAATATTTACTATGCAGAGAGCACAATGTTCACTTTTAATTATAGGATACATTAATTACCTTTATATGCTATTCCACAAATTAATCTTTATATGAGGTGGATTTCACTTTAAGTGCTTTTTCCTCTGGAGGATCTGCAAGGGAGATGGCAACAAAGATGCAGACCAACAGAAGGAGAGAACCTTCTCTTTCTCAGTCCTTGGGAAATGCCAGCTCTCTGCCCAGCTCAGTCTAAAACCTCCAAACCCTTATAAAGTAAGGAAGTTTCTGCTGTGAACAGCCCACCAAGCCTGTATTCTGGCTTCATCTTCATTACACCACCTAAACATTTCCTTTCTCTTTCCTAACTGAATTTAATCTCCTCAGACCTCTAGACTAGGGAATTGTTAATATGCCTGTTTTAGAGATGTGAGTCCCAGACTGACTCACATGAGATCACATAAGATCCCTGAACAGGATTTGGAAGTCACAGCTCTAAGAGTCTACTGCCCTAACTCCTGAACATAGGAACCAGGAGCGTTCTTAAGGAGCATCTCTTATCCTTTAAAAAGCCTGGTTCTTCTCATTGGTTCTGCTTCAGGCGGTATTTTGTAGTATTAGACAAAACTGCCACATCTCTCACCCATAATTCTC
>JASSUY010010399.1:0-21862 GCA_032466535.1 Forpus xanthops
AAACTTAAATAGGGGAAGTTTAGATTGGATCTGAGGAAGAAATTCTTTACTGTAAGGGTGGTGAGGCAGTGGAATGGTTTGCCCAGGGAAGCTGTGAGTGCTTCATCGCTGGCTGTGTTCAAGGCTGGGTTGGCCATAGCCTTGAATGACATGGTTCAGTGGGAGGTGTCCCTGCATGGCAGGGGGGTTGGAATTAGATGATCTTAAGGTCCTTTTCAACCCTAACTATTATATCTATTCTAAGATTCTATTTGACAAGCAGGATTTCTAGATCACAGCCTTGCCTGTTTTGTGGCATAAGATTGTTTTGGTTTTGTTTTAATATTTTGGTTTATTAAACATTCAAGTGGAAAAACAATCAAAATAACAACATACAGGAGCATAAGGAAGTAACCATGACATCAAATAATTAAGAAATCAATAAACAATTCAGCATTTCTTTGGTGCTCAAATGACCTTCCTAAATTAGAAGCTAATACAGTGTACGCAATATGATATTTTTAGCTAGCTGATGTACCAAGTAAATTAGTAAATCTGAGTAGGCTGGTAAATTTTGATTTAACCTTCTTAACTGGTTTGATAGGTTAACTCTAAAGATCATTGAATCAGTCAGACATTAATTCAGAATAAAACAAATAAAAGACTGCACTTGGAATCTAATACGAATCCAGAGAGAATATTAGTGAGTTGTGGGAATTATGTGGTAAGAAGATGCCCTGTAATGATGCTTGTTCTTTCCGAAATCTGTGATATACCCTCCTACTGCTGAAGACTGAGGTCAGGCAATGCCTAAGAAAAGCCAACAATACTTTTTTTAATTATTATTATTATTCAATAGAAATATCATCTAGTTCAGAGTTCATGTGAACAGCTAGAAAAATCTTACGTCTGGGTCTGAGGAAATCAGAAAAGAATATAACAGTTCCACCTTTGTCCTGCCACAGGAGCAGACCAGCCTCACCAAAGCAAGTTGGCCTTGACTAGGCCTGAGAAGTGCTTAAAGAGAGAGTTACCACTAGAAAGGGTGAAAGCAGAGGTTGCAGGTTCTTTTCTGTGGCAAACCACCAGTCGTTTTATGAGATGTGCTTTATATGCAGCACTATGCTGTAGATGTGTAAATATACAACAGCTGGGAACTGATTTTTGTGGCTGGGGTCAAAAATGTCTACTGGTACTGAATGAATCTTCTCCTCTCACACCATCCACCTGAAGCAATCTAGTTAGGGTCACTCTTCAGAACAGTTTTGCTGCCTCTTTGCTTATGTATTCCAGCTGAAATCCAGCACGGCTATTATTCTATAACTGGGCAAAATATTAAAGATTCAACTCAAGGACTCTGAGGCTCTATAAATTGCTGTGTGCCTTTGGCATGCAGGCACTCTGAGTTCTTCGCAGAACAAACTCAACTCCCCCAGGAGTATAAATGAAATCACCTCAAATGTCTCACCATGTATACAGTGTGTGATTCACTCTGTGTTTTAGCTCTTTAAAAGAGTCAGCACTCCTCATACACAAAAATAATCTTTCTGAGATGTTGGCAATAGATTTTTCTGGGATAAAGGGTAGCACTTATAATCCCTGTTCACCTTTTATCTGCCCTCTTCGTGCAGGTTGTGTTGATGAAGTCTGCAAAGCAGCCTGAATTGAAAGTAGTCTTGATAATTTGTATCTTGCTCTCTTACCTATCATTATAGTTCATCATTATCTTCTAAAAGATTTTCCATTGCTTCTGAAACAACTGAAGTCAGCACTCTCTCTCCTTAGGAAGCAGTACAGCTGTCAGAATGCCAATCTACTCGCAACATGTTACATCCATTTAGCAGTTTGGAGGAAAAATTTAATGGATTTATATGTATTTTATCAAATTTATTTTTATGTTACTCCAAATCATTAAATACTTGAGCAATAAATGAGTAAATGGAAAATATCACTAAAACATGGTGTTCTATGAAATTAATAATGAGGATTATCAGGATTTCTAAGGACGTTACATTCATAATCGTCTCTAGAAGTACTTAAGGTTATCCCTTTTTTTTTTTTTTTGCCTTCTCAAGCCAATCAAATATTTTAGCACATAAGGTGTTTCAGAAAATAGAGTAAGCAGAAGCAAAATGGATTACCTACAATGTATTTCTTTGGCACAAGAAGTCTGAGTACAAACCATGGCTGCAAGCTACTCATTACAGAGAACTCCCTAAAAGTTCATTGCCTATGTAATCAATTCAATAGAGATTGATTGTATAAGTAATATGCCCCCAAACCTACATGCCATTTACAACTTTTCTTCAATATCTCTTAAAATTAAACTAAATATTAATATAAGTCATAAATCAAGAACTCAGAAGTCCATAAGTTCTTTGCCCATTCCAGAGAAATAGCTAGAAGCCCCTAGAAACCTAACACAAATTTACTTGATCTTAATCCACTAACATCCTCTTGAAGCTTGCTTAAGAATTATTGTGAATTTATTTAAGTTCAGTGCTGAGATCATTGGTCTTTTGTGGAAAGAAATCCTTTAATTCTTACATTTGCCCCTTAAAAGATGAGAATTTCAGCAACATATCAAATTAAACTTGTGTGTAAATAGGGAAGTCTGAGTCATGCATCAGATGCAATAACTGGAGAGACATGCTTATGAAAATTGGCCAGCAGTTATTTCCAACTATGCACAGAATGAATCCCAACAGTAATGCAAGTGTATGAGCTGTGTACTCAGGCAGTCAGTTCATAAACAATCTGCTTTGTTGGCAGTATAAGTAAGAGCATAACAATAACAATTAAAAAAAAAAAAAGTATAAAAAAGCCAGACTGCACTGGAAGATGAGCTTCTGACTTACCAGCATTTGGACACAACAGTATAAACATCAGTGCTCCAGCCATCCCCTGCTCACTGATAGAAATTTTCATCCTTGTCCCTGACTTATATTTCCACCTTTTGACCATGTAATGAAGATGACTGGAACAAATTACATTTGACAGAGAATCATCTCTAACTTCAGAAAATACAGAAAAGGTTATATTATCTACTGTGACCCTAGCAATCATTGATTCTGGCTTTTGACCTAAACTTTTTAATACAAGGAGTGATGCATTAGGAACACTGATGAATATGAAAATAATGGTATAGGTTAATACTGCTTGTAAGTAAGATATTGGCTGGTGTTAATTGGAACTGTGGTGACAATTTCTACACTGATGAGTTACAACTCCCATAAAACAAATGCACATGGATTTTGTGAGAACATTCGCAGCTGGTGTCCAGCTCTTTCCCCTTGACTGCAAGATACTCAACACATCTCCTGCCACAACCCAATTGTATTCATGCGAACAGATATTGTCTATCACTTTCCCAACAGGTGACAGAATCTGAAAAACCCAAGAATTTCTCTGGATTTTGAGCATGGCAAGCACCCAACCTTCATTTTATTCACATCTTTGAGCCTCATTTTGCCCAGCATTATTCCATTCTCTTACATGAAGTTGCCAAGGCAAGCAACTCCTGTGCCAGCATGATCCTCAGCAGAGCATTCTAGTGTTGTGGGATTTTCCAAACCAGGAAAACCTCAGGGGCAGAGAACAGAGCAACCAGTAGCCCAAAGATGGGATCTGGGTGGGTTCAGGAGCAATGGCAGCCAAGCCCCCCTGCATGTGTAAAAGATGCTCTTAGGTGTGCCAGTGACCAGAAGCTCTATGAACAGAGTGGACAAACAGGGCACAGGGCATCACCAAGTGCCTGGCATGGGAATTTGCACAGCAGCTTGTATGGAAAAATGTGCAGGAATGGAGCTGATGCCCTACCAGCTCAACTAGGGAGCACTAGTATCCACCTGGCAGAAAGCCATGGCCTCTCTAGGCACTGCACCAGACATGGCATCTGCATCTTCAGACAGTAAACAGGTTGGAACATGCTGCTGGATGGTGGGAATTCAGGCTGCAGGATGTTTCCCGTTCTCTCTCTGGTATCGGAAGAAGGACCTGTGGGATGCAAGCCCAGGTACAGGAACTCCTCCACTTAGCAACAGAGCTCCAAGAGAAGGTAAGTTGAGGAGTACCAGAGAGACCAAGAGAGAGAGACAGACTATTAGAATCACACCCCAACTTCCCTGAGACAGGCCCAAAAGGCACGCAGGATGCAAAATATGGAAGATTACTTGTTCCTCTCTCTGCCTCTCTGAACACAGTGACTTAAAGGATAGGGGCAGTGGCAATAAATTCCGGCCTGACACATCGGGTGCATTTCCTCTGTGACCACCAGAAAAATTTAGACAAGACAAAGCCCAACTAGAGCTTAATCTGGCTACTGCTGTAGAGGACAATAAAAAATGTTTCTGTAAACAAACTAGCAACAAAATGGGGATTAATAAGAATATTAAATGCAGGTGGAAACACAGTGACAAATGCTGAGAAAAAGGCTGAGGCACTTAATGCCTTCTTTGCCTCAGTCTTTAATAGTAAGTCCAAGAGTTCATGGGGCACCCAGCCCCCTGAGCTGAAAGATAAGAAAAGGGAGCAGAATGAAGTCCCCATAATACACCACTTTGGCACACCCAAGTCTGTGCAGCCAGATGCCATCCAACCAAGGGTGTGGAGGCAGCTGGCAGAAGTGCTCTCTGAGCCACTTGCAAACATTTATCTGCAATCCTAGAAAACTGGGGAGGTCCCAGCTGACTGAAACTTAACAAATGCAACACCAGAAGTAGGATCTGAGGAACTACAGGCCTAACACTCTGACCTCAGTTCCAGGGAAGGTTATGGAGCAGATCACCCTGAATGCCATCATGTGGCACATGAAGTACAATCAGACAACCGGGCCCAGTCAGCGTAGATTTATGAAAAGTAGGTCCTGCTTGATCAACCTGATCTCCTTCCATGACAAGCTGGCTGGCCTAGTGGATAAGGGAAAGGCTGTGGATGTTATCTACCTAAACTGCAGTAAAGTCTTTGACACCATTTCCTACCATGTTCTCCTGGAGATACTGGCTGCTTATGGCTCGGACAGATGTACTCTTCACTGGGTAAAAAAGCTGGATAGATTGCTGGGCCCAAAATTTTGTGGTAAATGGAGTTAAATCCAGCAGGCAGCTGGTCACAAGTGGTGCTCCCCAGGGCTCAGTACTGGTGCCAGTTCTGTTTCTCAATTTTATCTGTGATCTAGATGAAGGGATTGAGTGCACCCTTAGTAAGTTTGCAGATGACATCAAGTTCAGCAGGAGTGTTGATCTGCTTAAGGGCTGGAAAGTTCTACAGAGGTCTGGACAGGCTAGATGAATGGGCCAAGACCAATTGTATGAAGTTCAACAAAGCTCAGTGCTGGGTCCTTTACTTGGGTCACAATAACCTCCATGCAGCACTACAAGAGTGGAGAAGCTGGAAGGCTGCCTGGTGGAAAATGACCTGGGGGTGTTGGTTGGTGACCAGCTGAATATCAGCAGGTAGTGTGCCCAGGTGGCCAAGAAGGCTGAGAGCATCCTGGCTTGTATCAGAAACAGTGTGGTCAGCAGGGCTAAGGAAGTGAGTTTCCCCCTCAAAACAAGAAAGTCATTGAGGTGTTTGAGTGTGTCCAGAGAAGGGCAAGGAAGCTGGTGAAGGGTCTGGAGCACAAGTCTTATGAGGACCAGCTGAGGGAAATGTTGTTCAGCCTAGAGAAAAGGTGGCTGAGAGGGGACCTTATTGCTCTCTGCAATTACCTGAAAGGTGATTGCAGTGAGGTGGGTGTCAGTCTCTTCTCCCAAGTAACAAGGGTTAGAACAAGAAAAAATGGCCTCAAGTTGCACCAGTGGAGGTTTAGATTAGAAATTAGGGAAAAAATCTTCATTAAAAGGGTTGTCAAACATCAGAACAGGCTGCCTGGGGAATTGGTAGAGTTGTCATCCCTGAAGGTATCTAAAAGACATGTAAATATGTTGCTTAGGATCATGGTTTAGTGTTAGATTTGGCAGTGTCAGTTGGACTGACAGAGGACTTAGCAGTCCGTGTTCAGACTTAATAATCTTAAATGGACTTAATGGTCTTTTCTAACCTAAACAATTCTATGATTCTATGATTTACAGGATAAACATGCATATCTTAACTCTGCAATGGCCACTTCCACGCAGCCAATATGGGCTATAAGCCAGATCTGACATGGTAATATTTATTGTAGTTAAAGAAGAGAAAAAGGTGAAAGTTTCACATTTTCACTAAAGTATGCTTTCTCCTCTGAGTCCCTGTTCTTCCTACTTTAAGTGCAAAAATTGACATAAAGTAGTACTGAAAGTCTAGCAATGAAATTTTAGAATTACAAGCTAACTTGAATATTTAGAGAAATCATAAATGTTAGAAATTATTTTGAGGAGCTCTAGTATTTAGTAAACTTTTTTTCACATATTTTTCAATAAATAGTAATAATTAATATTTAGGATGCAAGTCTAAGCCTGAAGGATTTCAAAGCAAAAAAAAATACAACAAAACAATAAAGATCTTGATTAGATAGGCAGCTGGCACAGAGGATGTAATCACCTCCTGAAGAAATAGTGTTTAGAGATACAACAGCAGAAATCCTAATAGCTATGAAAATACAGTGACTTTTTCAGGCATGCTTACTTACAGCAGGCAGTATCTTTATTATCAGACCTTTGGACTTGGACTTCTGCCACACACCTCTATAGGAATAACCTAATAATTTGTTTGCCATAAGAGGACTAAAGACAATGATTCCTGTTCCTGTGGTGTTTGGCACTTACAGATCTTGAGGTATTTATATATCCTAAAGCTGACCTCCGGTGTAGCAAGATGAAGATATCTCAGGCAGCTTAAAATTTCTGAGAAAATAGTTTAACTTTAAAGAACTCATTGTTCATACTTAAAAATTCTGGCATAATTCACAACCACTTTTAGACAGAAGCCAGGATTTAAATAAGTCAAAGAAAACCAAGATTTGTTAACAGCAAAAATTAATTTGCCATATCCATGAAAATGAAGAAAAGCTGCAAATTGCTTTCTAGCCTATTCAACAAACTCATTATAATCAACCATAATCACTTCTGGCAAGCAGCAAAAACGTCCAATGAAACATTATGCCCCACACAGGCAGAACTTTCATAGACACCCAACAGAGAGAAGGGAGAGTAGAAGGACATCATTGATAGTTGTCAGGACTACTGATTCTTCCATAAAACTAGAGAACAAAGAAGGGGCATGAAGCATTTTTGCTATCAGATACTTATTTAACAATTCTAGCAAAGAGCAATTCTCATTCATGTCACCTGCTTCTGCAGCAAGAGTGGCTCTGACAATGCAGCCATGGGGAAGCACGTTTTGATCAAGTCCGCTGCTTTCCCTTTCAAAGCGAATGAGATAATGTGGCTGTGGAACAGCACCTTTTAATCAGATCAGCAGGGTTCCATTGAAATGAAGTACAATGCAGCTGTAAGTTAGTATTTTCCCAAAACAGGTGTGCACTTTTCCCTTAAATACTGTGAACACAGACCTCCTCCCTGCATCCCAAACTAGACTTCAGCAGAACTGTGCTCAGCATTGCCTTTTACTTTTTGCTCTTTTGTCACATTTTCTGTCTGTTCAGAGACTTACGTATGTGCCAAAAAATGCCTTTAACTAGAATATCAAATTGGGTGGGTTTTTTTGCAAAAGGGGAAAACAGGTTGAAAATTAAATCAATCCATTGCCGCATTTGCCCTTACAATTTGTTTCACCTGTAAGACTGAATTTAAGAGAAAACACAGTAGAAGTTTATGTTATCAGATAGATTATGAACAGAAGTAGATATCTGGGGAAAAATATGGACTGAAGTTAACCCTTACACAGGCCTATACTTTCTGTTGCTTGTTAGTAAGTGCTGTGCTGTTAGCTGTGCTCCTCCCCTCCCTTTCAGGTAGACTTCATAACAGATTAATTAGCTGTAGCTGATGCACTTGTGGACAGTATAATGATCACAGAGTACAGCCCACAGCTTTTGGAAGTCTGCCTAGGAATAAGAAAGCAGTAGTTATTGAGAGAAAAGCAAGACAAATCAAGAGATTTCTACCAGGTTGAATGCAACAAGGGAAAAAGGAAGAATTGCCACGCTTAGTCTGAGTATCTCTTTGAGATGCCTTTTTAGGGAATAAAAACAGGATGGACCTTTCAGATGTTGTGGCACTAAACTCAGATGACATAATACCTCTTCTGCTGATTTATCCTGTGTAAGGAAGTTTCGCCCAAGGCATCTCTCCATGTTTGCAGAGGATGACTTACTGCACAGCTGGTGATTTCTGCAGTCCTTCAGGTACAAAACACAAGACTAGCACCAGCAACACAAGCTGAGGCTTAGGACTGCAGAATTAAAGGAAAAGGAACTAGTGTGCACCATTTCCACTGTTGTATGAAGGACACATCAATAACTTCTCATTTCTGTAGAGTGACAAACACCTTGCAAGAGCTTGTCTGAGTTTCACACCCCCAGCACCAGAAAATGGTTCTTTATGTAAGGAATTTATCAGAGTGAGATTTTTATCTAGAGAGCTATAAACTCTAGTTGTTCTTCCAGATAAATTTATGGGCAAAAGTTTAGAGACTAATAGAATGGAAAACATGAGTGTCTCAAACTTAAATTAGAGAGTTGGCCTTCGCAGCTAGGAGTTCAGAAAAATCTCTTTTCAGCAAGAGCAGCAATGTCATATAAGGTACTCTTGTATGGGGTATTCATCATCTCATTAAATAGAAACATAAAATGAACAAGTTATTGTAAAAAAAAAGTAAAGGAATAAGTCAGTTGTGTGCAGTCATTGTAATGTGTTGTGTTTTTTTTTTCAATTAGTCACTGAAATTATTGAAAAACATTGAAGTAGAACACAGTCAGAGAACGTGTAGCATAGTTGAATGGTTGTTTCTTCCTTTCTTTATCACTCCTAGGTGAAGGAACACTGGAGGAAGATATTGGTGAGGTCTTGATAAATTTCTCAATTGAAAAATTGAGAAATCTACCAAATAATCGGTGGATAATGCAGTCTTTGGAACCAGGTAAGCTGATAGATCCACTACTGCTCATAAAACATTTTCAGTTAAATGGAAGGATTTGTTGAACATATTTTATTAAAAGAGGCAAGGAGGGATTGTAACAGCTTAGAAATTTGTATTAGATAGTGGTTGCTTCAGCCCACACATGGGATCTTAGCATCATCCAGATATTCCATAAAGGGGGGTACTTAACTTGAGATACCAGCTCAGTATACCCACAACAGACCCACAGATAATAGCTGTCAGTTTTAAAGCTCAGTTTGCCTTGAATCAGGATTTAGAAAAGAGTATTTATTTCTTTTGAAGCATGTATTAGAATTTTGTATATTGCATTAACCTTATTCCTCAGGGATTTTTGATTTAATTATTTTAATTTAAGATTTTGCATTCTCTGTATTTTTTTCCTATTTTATTAGACACCTGGTTTACTTTGCTTTCACTGCACCTCGGAGGCTCAAAAGCTATGACTGCTATTTGAAGCTTCTCCCTCAATGTGAATGATTTTATGGCACAAGAGTATGAAATTAGTAGAAACTCAAAATGAAAAATATTTAGCAGAAAATATCTAAAAGATAATAGAAGGGAAGAAAAATAGGTAAAATTAAATGTAAAGTACATGAGCCTCTAAATCAACCTTATTCCTGTAAAGAAAGCATAAGTTTGGTTAAAGAAAGCGGCTACTTATAATCAAACAAAAGGGGAAATATTTACAATTGTTTCAGACAGTAGCTCTTAGTCTCTTACAATTAATAGGAAGAAACAGGCAACTCTGGAAGGCAATACATCTAACATATTTTAAGTGCATATATACAGATGTAATGAATTGCCATTTTCCTGTGCAAATTTTTCTTAATCAATTATAAAGCAAGTCTGGAGAGCTAGCTCAGATTTAGGTGTCTAATGTTTAAGTGCCTACATTAGGACAGATAAATTGTTTGAAAACCAAATGTCTTAATGAAAAAATGAAGTGGAAAAACTAGAAGACACTTCCAGAATATGCTTTAGAAAATAATAAACACAGCAGATATGTAGACTAAATCACATTGACACTGAGAGTCTGATTCAAAATCCACTGTAACCAGTGAGAAGATTTGAAATAGCATTGACTTCAGGTAAATGACAAGTAGAACTCTTATGTATTTCAAAAGACACTAGGAAACATCCTTTCAAATCCCAGTAGAAATTAGTACTGAGTCCTAGACTTAGTACTTGTATAAGAACTTGTATTTCTATTCTTTTGTTACCTTCTCCTCCCCATTCATGTTGTCTTCCATCTACCCCTTATACATCCATTGCTTTATACATTTTGGCTGTTCCTACTCAACCACATCATACCTTGTTTTCTTGCCTCTTTTTTTCTTCTTTGTTATTTTAAAACACTATTTTCCTTTTGTTATTTTTTTTTTACTTGTTTCATTTCCTAATTTCCAAATCAATTTAGAGGAAAACAAATAATTTTAGCTTGGGTTTACTCCAAAAGTTCCAGCATCTCTTAATCACATAATTCCTCCAGTGCTTTATCTCACTTTTTTTTATCTATATAGTAAATAGCCTTCACATAGATGCATACACCATGCAGGCACACAGAGTTTAAATTTTGTTATTTATGTGGTCAAGAGGTTTTTCACTTTAAATGTGAAAACAGATATTTCAAACATGTCTTTAAAACCAAGCTGTTTTCAGGATTTATTTTAGTACTCTGAAGCTAACTCCATTACATCCAAAGACTCTTTCCAGTAAAATTTAACAAGGACAGACAACTCCCAAACACAAACACAGTCACTCAGATGTGAACCTTTTTGTCCCTCGAAAAAACAAATCTAAACTGCAGTGCTACCAAGTGGGCAAAGAAATCATTGAATTTATTTTATTTCTAGATTATAGTCTAAAATATGTGCAAACATTAGTCTATTAGCTGCACTGCAATAAATCATCTGCTCACTGCAGTAAAGCAAGGGAGATTTTTGAATACCAACTACTGCTTTATATATTTCTATATAATTTTCAGAAAATGCAAGCAGTAAGTTTCCAATAAAATTCTACTTCCTGCACCCTCCCTCAACTTTTTCTGAACTTTTCTTAATAGAAAAATGTTCTAACAGCTGAACCATAGACATTTCCTCTTACTTTTTCAAAAGTCTGCTTAATTTTGTGATAGCAACGTGAGCAATAAATATCCTTCCTATGCACGTGCTCTAGTGTATCCAATCTTTTTATAGCTAATGGATTGGTCTCTATTCTAGCACATGGGGAGCAAAGGCAAGATCCCTCAGTATGTCACAGTTTTGCACACTGGTAACATCATGTAGGCCAGATACATCCATAGAAGTGCATTTTGAATTATAAGGATGTGTTAAGAAATCTAGGTTTTCAAAAGCAAATGTAGTGCTTAATAAGCTGACAATTTACCACCCTGTGATATCCTCTCACCATCATATCACCAATGTTGTTTCAACATAGGCCAAAGCAATTCACTGTTCTCTGAGGTCTGGTTTGAAATGGTCCACTAGAAAAGAAGGATCTGGTAATCCATTGTGATACTCCTGAACCTGCAGACATCCAGGCAAGAAATTTTTCATTGAATTGTTAGATCTATTGAGAAACAGTTACTCATTGAGATAGAAAACCAAAGTAGTTCAACCTGGGGAATAAAATGCCTCAAAAATGACAGCACCTTTTAATTAATTGCTCTTATTCTCTTTTGGTGGTATTGATACAATTCAGCTTTTGGGGCTTTGACTGGGTAGTGGTTACAATGTCTCCATGAAGTTATTGAACACGATGTATAACTTAGGTTTAGTTTATCCAATGAAAAATTACTGATTTTTTTTTTTTATTTTTATTTTTATATATATGTATATATATATATATATATATATAATATTATGGTTCCATTCAGATGAACAATTTTCACCAATCTTCTGGTATAGGACCTGTAATTGGTTTAATATCTTATATCTATTAAATTAGGGAAACATAGAAGCCTCCCACTTCAAATGTAAATACGAGAGCATAAAAAAATAATGCTCACCTCATTTACCTTTGTGTGAACCTCCTAAGAAATCAAAGTTCCCAGTTCCTCAATTTGCAGCTTCAAACTCAGAACTAATGTCTGAAACATAAATATATTTGTATAAAATGTTTTGTAATGGCTTGCATGTTTTGCCTTTGAACATATGGTTAATAAGTCTTTGGATGCTGAATTCCAGAGCAGGATGATGTATTAATTTACTCATTTCATAGCTCAATAAAATATTCAAAGTACAATTCCATGCTTATCACAGGTGAGCATTTTGGAGAGACTGACATGATACGAAGGCTTTCTGTTCTCAAATTTACATTGTTCTAGCCACAGGTGTATAAGAACTACAATTTCTCTAAGCCCCAAGAGAACTAATTATGTGCTAAGAAGAATGTACATTTTACTATGTAGCACACAACACAGAAAAATTACTATGCATCAAGCTTTTAAGAGACAGAAGAACTTTAGGTAGGTAGTAGATAAAGTTTTGCATGGATTTATTCTAAAATGAACTCCCTTGAAGGCTTAGCAAAACTAATATATCTTCTCATAATTCAGATTTTTGCTTCCACAAATGCTCTGAATCTAACCACAATATGAAGATCTTTTACAAAATCTCAAGCTTCAACAGGCTGGTTTTGTTCCTTTGACTAGGTGTGTTAGGCCAAAGTTAAATTTGCAAAAAAAGTCAACAGCTCCTTACTGAAAAACCAGTGTCTAATATCACTAAGAGACTAATTAGATATTTGGAATATCTTCATGTATAAAATTAATATAAAATATCATATTCCAGTAACAAATGCAAATGAGATGAAAACTTGAATTAACATTGTCTGTACTAGTGGTGGGTTAACCTTGGCTGGATGCTAGGTGCCCACCAAGCCACTCAATCACTCCCCTCCCTAACAGGGCAGAGTAGGGAGAAGGTAAGATTTAAAAAAAAAAAAAACACAACCTTGTGGGCCAAGATAAAGGCAGTTTATCTCCCAAGATCTTACCTACCCCCGGGGTACTGGTGGTAGCTTGGGAATGTTGAAGAAGGGACAGTCTTGATGCTGTGCAAAGAGTGCTCAGCTGCAGACAGAACACTGGAGTGTTATCAACATCTTTCTAGCTACCAATACAAAGAACAGGTCTATAAGAGCTACTACGGGAAAATTAATTCCATTTCAGCTAGACCCAATAAAATACTCATGTGACTGTTACTGCTATAAATAAATATAATTTAAATATTTGATAGTTATGACTTCAGGAACTGGTATTGGACACCACTGAATTTGTTAGGCAGTCCTCTTCCATTGTCTTTTACCTGTATTTTGCATTAATGTATGCATAAAGGTGTATTTTTTATTTGCATGGAAGATCTGAATTACAGATCTTAGAAAGATTTGTCTGCTTTCACTAAATATCTGTAAATCATAGAATCATAGAATAGTTAGGGTTGGAAAGGACCTTAAGATCATCTAGTTCCAAATGATGTGAAGATGGTATGTAGAAACACAGGTTGAAAGCAAAAATGCATAATATGGTCCATGGTAGTGGAGCTACATGAATGGAAAAAAAAAACAAAAACAAAACCACATCAATTTAAAAATAGTCTACTTGCCACAAAATGCTTTTGTGGAAGCTGATTTAGAACAAGAATGGGTTTTGTTACTCTCCACAAGAACACTTTACTGCAGCATGATCAAACTGTTCATCTTTGATGCTAAAAACACATCCTTGAATCAAGTTAATGTGCTGTGAGAGCAGACATAAACCTAGTTATGCTATGCAATTTGAAAATGGTCTATGGTTTTGGAAATGCACATTAGGAAGTAGAAAGGAAGGAGAGATCTGAATCTAGTTCTTGGGGTTTCAGAATTGCTAAAAGGTTTTCAGGCCATTCAAGCATGTTGTTGGAATTCATGTCAATGTACTCCTGTTTCCTGTCTGAAAGGCTACAGTGGTTTTCTCATTATAGCATATTAAAATCTATGGCAACCAAAAGTCCATCATCTGAGCCTAAGGCCTTTTACAGAATACCACCTTCAGAGAGCCTAGACATTCTTTCTTTCCCATAAAATCCATGTTTAGCTGACAGTGCGTTTTCTTTGTATGTATATTTTTAGTGAGTAGGTTCTCTAGGTTCATTTATTTACTGATCTAGCTCTGACTTTCTTGCCTGTGTGCTTTTGGTGAACTAAGAAAAAATGAATACTAACATACAGCCTATATAAATAGTGTGTCTTGTGGCTAATGCTGAATGGAAAGTGGTAATTCTAATGCTTGTCCTAAAATCAGGATCTGAGGCCATGAAAATTCACTTTGGAAGGTATGATTAGGAGACTGACATGAAGACCAACAGTACTTGGAAGGCTGATGATGTTGCAGTTGGTGACACCTGGAACTGACTTCAAATACAAGGTCCTTAATACAGTGGTAACTCCATCTAAAAATATCCATTCAGAAACCTAGGGACATCAAATACTTCCTTTCACATGCCTTCACCAGTCTATCCTTCACCTGGACATATGGAGTTCATGAGAGAAACAGAAAACTTACCTAGGTGTAAAAGAAACCAGGTCATGCATTCAAGTAATATGACAAGAATATCCCTGGTCATTTTTTTGGGACCATTGCTTTTATCTCATTTTCTGTATCTGTCAGGATGGGTGTATAAAGAACAAATGTACCTGTGACTCATCACAGCCCTGCTCTCTCTTCTGGAACACTCTGCTCACAGTTTTTCATGAGTCTATGGATTTGTGAAGTCCTAGTGTTCAGAACTGAAGTAACTGAAAAAGTGACAGACCTCTGCACAAGGTTCCTGCTCAGTCTATAGAAATACAGACCATCACCTTTGTGCTGCTCCAGCTGAAAAGATGCCTCTATCTCCCCCACTAGTCCTAGTGGGCTATTGCCTCTTGACAAATGGTAGTTTCAGATGTTCAAAGTTCAAACTCAGCTATGACTGTAGCTAGGCCTACAATAGACTTAGGAGCAGTTACTCCAGCAATATTCTAGAATTCAATTTACTCTGCATTAAAGAAGAAAAATGTAAGATCCAGTAACTCAGTCCCAGGTATGAGCACTGCCTCTGCAATGTAGGAAACCATTTCCTCTTTTCTTCTGCTGCAAAGTCAGCCATGCAGCCATTCATGAGTATTCATTCCCAAAAAAAATTCAAGCCGTTGCACGAGTTCATTGTCTTTTCCTGAGAGCAGAGATAACAACATTTTACCACGTCGTTCTTTTCAATATATATGTAGTTATCGAACAAGTTCCCTCACCTGGGTTTATAAATATGTCTAATGAGGCTGATCTTTGGCATGCTTAGTCCCTAGTTCATTAGAAGATACTGGGAATACCCTCCCCTGGGTTTCTGCAATATCTATTCTCACTTTATTCCATTCATACAGTACTTATCCAAATCAGATCCTTGCAGTGTCAGTGGACTACGAAAGAAAATGTCTTCAGAGAAAAACTAAAATATCTTCTGAATCTTTTGAGGGTTAGAAAGACTAGTAAAGTGACATTTCATTCGTGTTTAACCCCCATAAGTAATTTGACCTTTCATGGTGGATTTGCTTAAGTGAGCCTGAGTCATATCTCAAGCTGTGCATTGTTCTGCAGTTTTATGGTGCTAGGGTTGATGCAAACATTTTCTTCACCTGCAGTGCACACAGATCTTCATCTACAGTTTTTTACTCTTGAGTATAGGTTAAAACCAAAACAAAAGTTAAACCAAAAATGCATAGACCTGACTTACCCAGGATTCTTGATACCAAGCTGCTGATTTTGATGCAAAAGCAAACACCTAAAAAGCACCTATAGCTGAGTCTCTGAATATGTAGGATAAACTCATGGTTGTGGTTTAAGCCTCTCATGCAGTTCTCTCACTCACTCTCCCCTCTTTCATCTCCCTAGCTCCTGGGGGAATGTGGAGGAGAACTGAAAGAATGTAACTACCGCAGGTCGAGATAAGAACAGTTTAGTAACTAAGGTATAACACAAACCCACTACTGCTACCACCAATAATAATAATGAGCAGGAAAATACAAGGGAAGAGATTACAACTGCTCACCATCTGATACCCATCCCAACCCAGTAGTGCTCTCCCCTCTTCCTGGTTCCTGCCCCCAGTTTTTACATCCTCGGCATGACATGCTGTGATATGGAATACCTCCTTGGCTAGTTTGGATCAGGTGTCCTGTCTCCGCTTCCTCCCGGCTTCCACTGCTCCCTGGCAGAGCATTTGGCTCAGAAAGTTCTTTGTCAGACCAAACATTACTATGCAGTAACAGAAAACATCATTGTTACCAGCGCTGTTCCCAGGCTGAAAGTCAAAAACAGCACTTCACCAGCTACCAAGGAGAAAAATGACTGCTACTGCTGAATCCATGACACTTGGTCAGTGTGATACTCTTTAAACCACAGAAACAGTTATATTTCAGGTATCATGGCAAAACAGGAAAGTCCAGTTTATCAAAGATAAAGCTGAAGTCACAGTTCCTATCAAATAATTCTATTAGAAAATTTTGCTTCTGTTTTCTGTTTATGTCTAAGAGCTATAACTGGTTTTCTCTTTATGTCTCTAGTTAGTGATGTGACAGAGTTTCTAAGAATAATTACTTGTGAGCCATTTATAGAGTACTTGAAATTGAAAACTGGATTCAAATTGAACTGAGGCTATGTTGAAACTGCTGGTTTTGCCTGATTGGAAATGTGAATTATCTTAGTAAACTCACTTTACATGACTATTCTCTTCTATTAGCTTAATATTATCTATTACCAGGAAAAAAAAATATCCTACCAGAAAATGTCATACTTACTGGTAGTGAAGACATGTTACAGAGAGAAAACAGACACTGCTGAAGCCCATCTGCTTCCTAAAGCTGGTATGTGTTATTGTCTCAAAGTTTTATTTTTTTCAGCTGCTGTTTCACCCATACTTCACACAATTCTAATTACAGATGAAGGATTTAAAAAACATCTGAAGATAAAAAGAGAAAAAGGAAAACCAACAGAAGATTTTTTTTTCTAACACCTTGCATACATATCCAGCATTATAAAAATTATTATTTGTATCTTGTGGCTAATTTGATATTTTATATGTTCTAAATGTCTTCCAATGCCATGAAAGTAGGTTCTTATCAAAAACTCTTCTGAATGAAGGCTAGCATAAATTCCTTCTCTGCGTTCTTTTTTGGATCAAAAGATGGACTTCAGCTTCTCTGTTCAGTTCCAGACTTTTACATTTGGAAGGAGATCACACTTTTTATTGTTGATGACATTCATACTGTAATCCATTAGAGGCTGAGCTACACCATCAAATTCATTTTGATTGTAATCCCAGGCACTTCAAATCCAGTCCTCCATAAGGGAGATTTAAATACATTAAGTCAGTCAAGATCTGCAGCTCTTCATGTGTTGTTAAGAGATCTCAAAAAAAAAAAAAAAAAGAAATATTAGAGAGAACATATGACATTTTTACCAAGTAAGAATTACTTTGAAGAGCTGGTTGAAATTCATTACAGTTATTTTGTAATCTTCCACAATTCTTCACTTACACATCATACAATAAACATTCAGCTTCTTTTTTGTTATTTGGTCCTAATGATATTTTTTACTGCAAACACATGGGCTCTAAGTTAATATTTTACATTAGTATCTTTAATTTCACTGTTCTGATCAACATGTAATTATAATGTGAACAAATGCAAATATGGTTTCTAAATTTTAACTTTATGCACTAGTGAAGTTAGAGCAGCTACTTATTTACAGTAGCGTGGCATGCATTATGTCAGGATTTCTAAATCACACTGAAGTTCAAAAGTCAACAGTAGATTAGAAATACTCATTAAATGCGCAGGAATGGAAGGTAATTTAAGATGGTACTGTATACTCCTTCAACAGGAAATGCAGTAAATATTGATTAATGATTGTGAAACAGTGATTTAATGTAATTTAAATGTCCAAACTTGAGATGTCCCAAAGCAGAAGAACCTGAATGGTTAATAGGGCAATTATTATTAGGAGCTCACCATTATGAATGCTGGAGGCTCATTTAGAGCATGTGAAGGACACTGAAATTTGTAACTATATATACCTGTTATAACAGTTTTTTGTCACTACCATCTTGAAGAGTATTTTTTTCCAACTCCCACATGTCTAACAGTACTAGATTTCTGATCTGGAATTTTCAGGATTATCAAAGCCATATACAGGAAAACAGAATTTTAGAATATATTACCTGTAAGTCAACAACACATTTTTGTTCATATTTTCCCTGTTTCTTTGGATTTCAAATTGGTTGAGTTTTTAAGGATATTTTAAAAGTTTTTAAAGATTTTTTTCCCCCACCTTTTGTGTCAGTCTGATTTACTAAAATCTAGCTCCCCCGTTTCCTCATTGTTCTGCTTAAATAAAGGGTCATAATTCTGACAGATGAATTTGTCCCATACCATTCTTACTGCGAGAACAAACAAACAAAGCCAGAACAAAAACAGTGCAACCAAAAGCCTTCCTGGTGATTTCATGTGTATGAGCATCAAGAGCACTTTTCTAGCTTGTCTGGAGTGGACGTTCAAGATGAAGCAGGAGGAGCAAAGGAGGTGAGCCACTGCATTGTGTGGGATATTGTTAATTTTTTGCCTTCATATAGCAGGAATTTGGCTGAGAAGTTAGCTCCACTGACACCAGCTACTCCAAAAAGAATAAAAATACATGTAATTCCTCCTTTGCCTTTCATCTTTACAATGAGGAGAAGAAGAGAGCATATATTAGAATTTAGTTCAAAGGTAGTAGCTACAGCCCTCATGTCCCTGAGTTCAACAAAGGCTCCCAGATCTTTTAGTTCAATAGAAATTCACACAAATAAAGTAGTTCAGTCACATTTCAATTTGGACAACAGTCTTTAATGTATAACCCCCCAAGGAGGTACCCCTTTTCCAGTCTCCCAGCCTCCATGGAGCCATGAAAAGTGTTGATGCCTTAAGAAAGGGCATTATTTCTTTTGTATGGTTCTTTTAGAGCTAACTAAAACCAACGTGTCTCTGGTCTTTCACAAATCACGGAGCTGAACAGCAGGGAGAAGCAGCAGCAATGTGTCTATAGTAATGAATTAAAAGAATCCACAGAACTTTCCCATTATGAAATTCAGTCATCTCTTCCACTGAAATTGAGAATATACTCCTTGAATGGTGTAGCTTGGGACACTTATACTGGGTCTATAATTGAAGACCTGAGGAGCAGAGATTCAGGTTATTCTCAATAAACAATTTGGCCATAGTCACACAGTTTTAGAAAGTAAGACCTTAGAATTTCAGACTCTAGCATTTCCAAGACAGTTATCCCTGTTTCCAGAGAACAGTTGAACACAGCACATTTATTTACTAGTGGAAGGTACAGCTCCTCTTGGCCTGTGACACTCTAGGTCAGATGAAAATCTCTGAAAAGACGGTGCATATTCCCAAGGACCAATGTGGCACATTTTGTTTGGAAAAGATTATGGAGCATGTACAGAAAGAACCCAAAGTACATGAAGTACATGAAGAACCCAAAATAGACTGTGACAGCCAAACATGTCGTATCAAGTGTGAATACAATTCTAAAGAAGAGGACAGAAAAAGCATTCCGCAAAGTCTTGAAAATGACAGAACAGAGTTTCTTGAGATGTTGTGTTTAAGGAAAAGGCAGAAGAAAATCAGCTTTATAACAGGATCCACCTTGTGGATTCCATCTTTTATGAATTATTAGTAATTCTTTCTATAGACATAATTTGTTCATTTCTTTTTAATCTCTTAAAATGTAAGGCAGTCTATCTAGCAAGATTAATTAAAAAACTAGGTGACTCTCTTGTTGTACTAACTGTCATTTCAGTGATATAACTTAAATTAAGAGATTTATTACCTCAATATTTCTTATTTAAGAAAGACAGCTATACAAACATACAGGCTAGGGAAGCAGAAGTAAATCACACCAAGGAATTCTTCTAAAATATTTTCCCAAAACTGTTGTTTTGTTTTTTTTTTTTTTTGGGGGGGGTGTTGTTTGTTTGTATTTTTCCAAAACCTAAGTTTTAGTTGACATTGCTGAGTATCCACATGGAATTTTCCCAGTTTCAATATTCAACAGGAAAGCAAAAACATTCTTTTAATAGCCTGTCCTGGGTTCAGCAGTAGCAGTCATTTTTCTCCTTTGTAGTAGCTGGTGCAGTACTGTGGTTTTGGCTTGTGGCCTGCAAACAGCACTGATAACACTGATGTTTTTAGCTACTGTTTAGTAACGTTTAGTCTCACCAAGTACTTTCTGAGCCTCTTTGCCAGGGAGGAGGGGAAGTCAGGAGGAAGCAGAGACAGGAAGCCGAGGGAAGAAGAGACAGGACACCTGACCCAAACCAGCCAAAGAGGTACTCCACAGCACATCATGCCCACTATATAAACTGGGGGCAGTCACCTGGGAGGGTTAGATCAGTGCTCGTTTTGGCTGGGTATCAGTTGATGGGTGGTGAGTGGTTGCATTCTCTTTGTTTGTAATTTCCCTTATCATGTTATTATTGGTGGTAGCAGTAGTGGTTTGTGTTATACCTTGGTTACTAGACTGTTCTTATCTCAACCTGTGGGAGTTATATTCTTTCGATTCTCCACCCCATCCCTCTGGAAGTGAGGGGAGGAAGAGGCGGAATGATCTAATGATTGCATGGCTGATTTACACCTGGGCTTAAACCACGACATAGCCCTGTACAGAAAAATATCTATACTGATTATGCAACCATTTTTGTAAGTCAAGAATCTGATAACTTTTATCATTGTGAGGTTTAATTTCAGGGCTAGAGTTTTCAACTGCAATCTCTATTTTCAAGGTACTTTGAATCCATCTGCACTGTCTATAGTGCAGTCTATAGTGTTAAAGAGAAGCATGAGAAACATGAGGGGGACAATGAAAAAATCCACCTTCTGAGCTAGCCACTGACCAAGTGGAAATATTGGAGGCCAGGGGAGGGGTAGGATCTTGAAGTTTCATTTCCTTCTGGAAATGACTTTCAGGATCAAAGGCCCAGAAACCTCTTCAGAAGTTGCCACACAGTGACCGATGCAAAAGAATTACCTGGTGGCCGGCTAAGAATGCAGGTCAGGAAATCACATTCTCCTTAGCATCTGTATCTTGCCTCATAGAGTTTTTTATTACTTTTATATCCAAAAAGAAATGTATAAAATGCTTTAACATTCTTGGTATCTGAGGGAAAACCTCAGGAATTCAGGGTTGGGTTTTAAAGATTTAAGGTTTTGATTTCTCATGGTTCTCGTAATATTTTTTAATTTTTGTATCTAGTGCATTGAATCTTTTGAAATATATTTGCATTCCTTTTTCCAGTGCTCTCTCTAGCATACTATGAAATGTTTGGTACTGAGGAAACTTCTCAGGAACCTAAGTATAAAGCTTTATAGCCATTTTGGGTGAAGAAAATATTAATCCATAATATTAATATTATTAAGTGAGAGATAGAAGAAATACCATAATTATGTTTTCCTTGGTTTTAAAGAAATGGCCTCTGCTAAATTTCTGGAGGCAGTCCATTTTTTGTTGGTGCATGGTAGGAATATCTGTGAGTTCTTTCCAAATTTGATCCCTCAGTCCAAAAGATCACACAGGATAGAATTTATATGACTAAACATAGGCTCCTTATGCTACCTGAGATGCACACTGCCAACAAACACGCCAAAGAATTCTGGTGAGCTACAGCTGTGTCATGGGTTCAGCAGCAGCAGTCGTTTTTCTCCTTTAAGTAGTAGCTGGTGCAGCACTGTGGTTTTGGTTTTCGGCTTGGGAACAGTGCTGATAACATCAGTGTTTATAGTTATG
>JASSUY010010400.1:0-14893 GCA_032466535.1 Forpus xanthops
GTGGTTTTAGCCTAAGAAAAAAATAGTAGTAGTAATGGCTGTTGAAAAATTGCCAAAAGAAGGGTAGCACTTTTTTGCTTTGAATATTACACCACTTCTTGAACTGTATTTAATTCAAATGTGAAACAAAAATACCAGTTCCACTTCTCTCTTTCTTTCTTAACAGAGAGTGGATTATGAAAGTAAGAGGAGATACAGTATTGGAGCAAAAGTTGTAAACAAGTACATTGATGACCGTTTTCTGAAAGAAGGACCATTTGAAGACAAAACTATTGTCAAAATTAATGTAGAAGATGCTGATGAACCTCCTGTTTTCACCATGGAGAATTATGTGATGGAGATTGCTGAAGGGGGTATAAGTGGCTCACTGGTGGGCACTGTAACTGCTAGAGATCCAGATGATGATGAATCCCCAATCAGGTACCCAACTTATATATGAACAGGCCTCAATCATAAATGTAATTGTGATTTCCAAAGTCTATTTCTGTTCCTGACCTTGGTTCATGATTACACTTGATCATGCTTTCATTGTGATAGTCTAGGTGTCATGGTTTAACCCCAGTAGGCTTCTAAGGACAGCACAACAGCATGCTCCCTCCCCTACACACTGGGATGCAGGAAAGAATCATAAAGGTAGGAGTGTGAAAACTTACAGGTTGAGATAAAGACAGTTTAATACTATTTATAATAACAACAACAGCAAGAAACAAAGGTAACAACAAAAGGGGAAAGCTACAACAAAGCCTCAAGGAAGACAGGTGGTGCAAAAAAATCCCAAAACAATTGCTTACCATCAGGTGGCCAAGGCCCAGCCCCTCCCTGTTTTTTTTGCTAAGCACGATGTCATTAGTAAGGGATATAGTATTTTGGTCAGTTGAGGCCTTCTGTCCCAGTTGTGCCTCTCCCAGCTTCTTGTGCACCCCCAGCCTGCTTACTGATGGGGTGGCATGGGAAACAGAAGATACATTGTCACTGTGTACCATGCTCAGCAATAATCAAAACATATCTGTGTTAGCACTGTTTTTATCATAAATGAAAATCAGCCTTATCCCAGCTACTATAAAGAAAATTAACTCTATCTCATCCAAACCTAGTACAGTAGTTTAAACCCTGAGCCCTAGCCAGAAATATATTTAAATGGTCTTTGTGCACTGTTGCAATCACTTTGAGACAGAACAATGTTTTAGACAGTGGCTTGGAAGAGGCTAAGCACAGCAGCAGAGCTACGATACTGTAGCCAAATCTTATGAGTGTCTGGGGATATTCCAGCCTGTTCCAAATAATCTGGAGATACAGAGAGACGAACTCATTGCTGAGAGGGAAACACAGAAGAGGTCCTTTGGCCTTATCTGCTCAGCTCAGCTTGACTAAAAATGTACTATCTCCCTACATCTATCAAATTGCTCCATAGAGATATTATTTTAAAAGTGCCCCCCAGGCTTTTAATTTTGCAAAATAATTTTGCTGTCTCTTGAGGGAGAAAGCAGGTAATTAATCTTTAACATGGGATTGATAATTACAACAGTTTCTTGAGTTGTTTGATGTCACTATGTACTGCGCAATTTTGATAAGATAGGATATAGGGACAAATGGATGAGACAAAATACTTTATGATGTGTAAATTCCTAATAGAAGAAATATATATATGTTGGACAGAACCTTGAGCATCATGGTCTACTGCAATGCATCCCTGCCTATGGCAGGGGGGTTGGGACTAGGTGATTTTAAAGGCCTTTGCAACCCTAATCATTCTATGATTCCATGATGCTATCATTCTATGTGTGTGTAAATATATATGTATACCTATAGGTGTAGTTTCAGATGTTTAGTCAATCAAAGGTCATTTATTATGATTTTACATTCATTTACTATTATTAAGTAACCTGGTAATAGATTTAATTAAAAAAGACTAAAAAAATATACACACAAATCTTTAAAAAAAAAAAAAAAGGGCTTTTTTCTCTGGTTTCTTTAGATGACTGAAATGTCTCCTGTGAAACATTTAAACATAGTGCAATCTATGACTTCTCAGCTTGAAATATTTTGATGGAATTTGCTACAGAGTGAATATGTCTGCATAGTCCCAAAACCAGAGATGCATATGTTGCACCACTGAGTTTTTTAAAATAGAGTATAACACTTCTAATACAAAGATGTGTTTATTGGGTGAAATGCCATGCATATGAATATAATTTTGAAATCATTGCTATCACAAATGACAGCAGTTGCTTATAATGTAGAAAGCAGCTCTGTTGCCTGGTGGACCCCAGTTTTCAAACAAAGTGAATAAAAGACATGCAACAAAAACTCACTACATCAATCATAAAATATATCTAAAAATATCCAACAGTGATTTTGTGAAACTTACTTCTCAAGAATCAGATTGCAATTAAAAAAAAAAAAAAGGAAAATGTAAACAGACAAGCAAACAAAACAAAGCAATAATGTTAAGAAAACCATAACCAAGCTTTGGGTAGAGATAATGAAGAATACTCACATTAAAAAAAAAATAAAATAAATTGAATTGTAAATCCCTAAAGTAGATGTTTATAAATGTCAAGTCATTGGGTCAAATAAGAACTTTCACTGACCGTTTTGTGTTGGTTCCTTGATTTATCCTTTTATGGATTTTCAAAACAGAAAAAATGCAACTGTAAATAATAAGTTAGAGAGTCATCCAACCTCTGGCATATAATCTGAACTGCAGTCCCAAGTGCCAAGAGGAGAAAGAGAGACTTTGTCAAGCACAGCTAAAGTTACAGTATGAGAGGGAATAATTGGATGTGGGAATTCCAAATTGGAGCGATAAAAACTTTTCAATTCTTCAAACAGGTGTTATTTCCATGAAATAGACTTTACTAGAAACTGTGACATGGTCTTCTTTTTGTATGGCATGAAAAATACTAGTAAATATCCTTTCCATTTGAACCAATATCTTTGGTGTCTTTTTCAGTCCTTCTCTGGCCTGTGACCAGTGGTTAGACTTTAAGAATTTGAATGGTATGTATGCATGCATGTGTGCATGTGCATGTCCACATATGGACATATCCAGTGCCTTTTCAGTGAAGATTCAGGAACATTGGACTCATTTGAAATCATCTCTTTTATTACAATTTTGTACTCTTGTCTAGGCGTCACCTCATTACAGATAGTTGTCTGTCTTTCTCATTCTCTTGGCATCAAAGCATGTCAGCAATGATAAAATAGATTTGCCATTATACCTCCACTTAGCTGTTAGTGTTATTCATTTCACAAGTGACACTTTTGCTGTTTCTTTTCAACGAAGTCATTCACCTGCTGCGAGCCTGACTTAGAAGTACAAATGAATAATGCATTTCAGCTTCAGTTCACATTAATATAGATCTGAGACATATTTAGTTATATAAAAAGAAGGGCTTTGATCTTGGCAGCAGTGAATTTTAAATGTTTATAAGTGTACGTTTTTCATGATCTGAGTTGTTACAGCACACATTTATATGTATATATGCACAGCTCTCTTTTCTTAGATGACAATAACTTTGTATGTCCTTGCTCCTGATGGAACATTTCAGTATTATGGAATCTCTTTACTTTTTTTGGTGCAGGTACTCTATTGTCCATGGCATGCATTTAAAAAGATTGTTCAGCATCAATGAACACAATGGAACAATCATTGCAACTACACCTCTTGACCGAGAGTTAGCTACTTGGCACAACATAACTGTTACAGCCACAGAAACAAGTAAGTAAGAAATTTAAGGAGCACTGTGGTTTATAAACTGTGAACTGTAATTATCCTCTGAATACACTTTCTTTTAAGTGGAGAATACATGCTTCTTTCTCATTATAGTACTGTTGCTTGTTACATTAAGAAGCATTATTAAAATGATTTGTTAAATCGAAGTTGGATGCATTTGAGCTCCAACGTCCTGTGCTTTCATAAAAGATGACCTTATAAAAAAAATAAAGAAACTGTAATAGGATTGAGACTGTAATACTTCCAAGTTATGCTGAACTGTATGAATTGTTTTTGCAGTGCAAGATCTTATGTTAAATTATACGCTGGTTAATTTCACTCCAGATTTTTGACTAGTGAGAAATTAACCAGGGTCTAATTTATCACCAGTCAGAAATCTGTGGGTCAAAATAATTGTGAATGTAAGGCCCAAACCAGCTAGACTTCTATTCAATGACAATTAAAACTGTGAAGTATCCTTTATATAGATTTCACCTGTCAGGTTTTCTTAAAGTCAAATGCAAGTAAATGCTGTTTGTACATTTGGTGATCTGATTGCACTAACTCTGGGGCAACAACCTAGAAAATGAATAGCCATTTGTTTATAAGTCTGTTTAACATGTTTATTTGGATATTACTTTAAAACTAATGACATCCATCTTCAGGAAGGGGAGAAAACTTATGAAACTAGAGTCCAATCAATAAATCGGACAGGTTTTGACAAATAGTTTTAGCATAGTTTTTAATCCCAAAACTCAATTAAATTTTATTTATTGCTAAGGCTACTGTAAATACATATTCATAAATTACAATGTTCCTAAAAAGGAACATTCCCTGTTTATATGTAGAATATTACAGCTAGAAATTAAATATAGGAAATCCAATAGCCATCTTCATTGAAGTCTTTCATTGTGTTTGGGAATCAATAGCATTATCATACTTTTCAGCTTCTCTGTGAGTTTTCAAGCATGAATGTATTTTACTTCTCTTGTTGTTGGACAGCTGGCAGGTGCTTGTAAAATTGATCTCTGCCATATTTTTGTCATTTTTTGAATAGTGCTATGGAAACACAGCAGGATTACTTTGATCTGGAATTTTCTGTTTAGTTAAACAATAAAATAGGAAAGTCCCAAATGTTACAAATTAATAACTGTCTCCTGCAGCAAAAGAAAGTGAGTCTTTCACAGTAATAAATGTTATTGTAGAGAAACCAAGCCCTCATTATCTTCATAGCTTTGTTTGTTATTTCTTTAATGATGATAAGGTCACTGTCCATAACACTATATTCAAAAGTATTGAAGTTAGGTCACCTTGGTCTGGGCATCACTGAAACGATTTATATCATGAACTAATAGCCTTTTATTCCTATAATCATATACTGTGTTTATAAGACATTTTGTGGATAACTTTGTTCCACTGAAACCAAATCTTCCCCAATTTCAATCAAAGGAGTCACTCTGTTTCATCTAAAATCATCATTAAATATTTACCAGACACCGATTCCAAGAGTAATTTTTCTGTAATGTGTTGCTTCCTCTCAAACGAACACCTGTGATTTCAGGAAAATTTAAGACTTCCATACTGTTGTCTTCCAACAGAAATATGAGAAATGCTCTTTCTCATCATTTAATCATATGCTGAGGAAAAAAAAAAGCCCCAAACAAATGAAGCCAAACCAAACCAAAACAAAGACAAAAGAATAACAGCACAACAACTAACATATAGTAAGGAAGTAGAAACAAGACTATAACCAAACATAAATAAAAAAGAAGGGTTATTTGGTAAAACAGATGTGAATGGTAGCTCTAGGCTGAAAAGTGATATATAAATGTTTGTGCAAGCAAATGGTAGGCTTTAAAGCCAATATAGTAACCATTAATCCTATGAACAAGTAAGGTAGGAATACGTCAAGTAGCTGGGTCCTTCCCATGTCACTTTGTACATGACTGAAACTACCAAAGGCATTCCCTACCTCCTAATATCCATTACAAAATTTTCCTTTTAATACCAATCCAGCCAAATATCCACCCTACACATCTGATTCTGACTTATGTAAAAGAGGTTGATTAAGTCCTGCACTCTGCATTATTTTGAAAAGAGATGTGTACTACTTTTTACGTTTATTTAAAAAATAACCCAAGCACTCTTTCATTGCTTATTGTATTATTATGGAAGTTGGGATTAAACAAGAGAAATGCCATCCCACAAAGAAATATTTTTGAGATGGCTCTGACAGATCATAAACTTTTGTAAATTAGCACAGCTCTGATGATTACACATGAGGAATAGCAATGTGAAACTGCTGAGTAGCTAGCCCTTTATCTCTGTGGTAGTTGCTTTTGCTGCCATTTCCTTTGGCAAAAGACTCAAAGCATCAGCACAGATTCCATAAGACACAAAAAAACAAATGTTTGCTCCAAGCAACTAGTGAATTATACATTAGAAAGGCCAGGTAGGAACCAACCAAACCCATACAGTTTTAAGTGAGACAGAAGGGAATAAAAGTTGCAATGAAGCTTCTTGCCTACTAGAGTAATAAATTACGTCTCGGGGAAGGCAGACATTTCTCAGTGCTATGCCATGTAAATGAGGATTTGATGTTCTGACAGGCAAAGGGTTTCTAAGAAGTATTCAGTATAGGATCATGGAATCATTTAGGTTGGATAAGACTTTTAAGATCCTTGAGTTCAACCATTAACCACTGCTGGCCTCTGGACCCACTCTAGCAACTCAGTATCTCTCTTTTAGTGAGGGGCTGTCTTAGGTTCAGCAGTAGCAGTCATTTTTCTCCTCCTTGGTAGATGATGAAGTGCTGTGGTTTTGATTTTTGGCCTGGGAACAGTGCTGATAACACCCATGGTTTTGGTTACTGCTTAGTGATGTTTTGGTCTGATCAAGGACTTTCTGAGTCTCACGTTCTGGCAGGGAGGAGGGGAAGCCGGGAGGAGGGGAAGCCAGGAGGAAACAGAAACAGGAAGCCTGACCCAAACTAGCCAAAGAGTTATTCCTTACCACAGCACGTGATGCCCAGGATGTAAAAACCGAGGGCATGGACCCAGAAAGTGGGAGGTTCACTGCTGGGTTGGGTTTGGTACTGTGTGGTGAGCAGTTGTATTCTCTTTCCTTGCTATTTCTCTTGCCATTATTATTATTGGTGGTAGTAGCAGTGGTTTTGTGCTATACTTTAGTTACTAAACTTCTTATCTCAACCTGTGGGAGCTGCATTCTTTCTATTCTACTTCCCATCCCTCTGGGAGAGGGGAGAAGAAAGAGAGGGGAGTGAGTGAGCGGGCTGCGTGATTTATGGCTTAAACCACAACAGGGGCCCAAACTGAACAGTTTTGGTGGTGTGGCCTTACAAGTACTAAGTACAAGAGGATGATCACTTCCCTAGTCCAGCTGGCCACACTAGTACTGATTTAAGATGAGACGATATTGACCTTCTTGTCCACCTGAACACACTGACAGCTCATGTTCAGCCAGCTGTTGATTAATACCTCCAGATCCTTTTCTGCTGAACAGCTTTCCAGCCACTCTTTCCCAAGACTGTAGCTTTGCATATGTTTGTTGTGACACAGGTATGGGGCCTGGAACTTTGCCCTGTTGAACTTCATACAATTGGCCACAACCCATTGATCAGCCTGTCCAGATCCCTCTGTAGAGCCTTCCTACCATCCAGCAGATCAACACTCCCTCTCAGCTTAGTGTTGTCTTTAAACTCATTGAGGATGCATTAGGTCCTTTTGTCTGGATCATTAATAAAGAAATTAAACAGAACTGGCCCCAGTACTGGGCCCTGGGACACACCAGTTGTAACCAGCCACCAACTGGACTTGAATCTATTCACCACAATTCTTTGGGCCTGGTAATCCAGCAAGATTTTACCCAGCAAAGAATACATTTGTCCAAAACATGAGCAAACACTTTGTCCAGGAGAGTGCTGAACCTCCATGTCTTCCTTCCCTTGGTATTAAGTGACACATTTATAAGCATTTTTGTTACATAAACAATTTTTTCAGCCTAGTCTATAAACAACTCCTGCACCATGAAACTAATACAGTTAAATCTGGCTTTTCCTTTTCTGAGGTACTTAGAGCACTATAACCTTGTGTAAATGCAGTACATGCAGAAAAAAAGTGCCTTATATTAGCAGTTTATTTTCCTTTACACAAAAGAATAAGCCATACTGACATACCTTTTGTATCTAAAGCCACAGTAATAAACTATAATTGGATAACAGAAGAAGTACAGCTTTCATCATCCAAAATACTTAATAATTAAACCTGTTATGTAAATAATACTTTGAGCAAAAATATAAGCTCAACCTATTAAGTCAGTCAACATTGCAACTACTCCATGTTTAGCAGTGGCAGAAATATTTTTAAAGTATGTGATCTTTGGAGAAAGTTTCTCCCAAAGCTTCAAAATTACACAATACTAAAGAAGAGTTACAGAATACCTTTTATAATTGTAAAATTTTCTAATGTCATCATTACTTTAAAATATGAAGTCAATTATTTATTACTTTTGATTTCTGTCTGTTTTTAACCATTAGGAAATCCTGAAAAAATGTCAGAAGCAAATGTGCATATCCATGTTCTTGACATTAATGATCATGCACCAGAATTCCCTAAATATTATGAAACATTTGTTTGTGAAAATGCAGTTTCTGGCCAGGTAAGTGTGAAGGAGTTAGCCATCAGTTTCTTCTTTGCAATGAAGATTTCTTCTGTGATGCTACTATTCAGTGTTGATCATTTCAGTACTGTGCATAAAGGCTGTATTTTGTCTATTTCCAAAGCTAGTTCTGTTGATATTAGTTTACAATTTAAATTTCAGAAGACTGATGCTTACTTTTCCCACTTGAAAACAAAATCAATGCATCTTCTTTGTCTGCAAAAACAGGTAATAGAGTAGGACAGAGAGAAACCTCTGCAAAAAAAAAACAAAACATGAAGCACAGATTTTCTTCCAGTTAGTGTCACAGACATAAAACCCTAGGCCTAGTATTTTCAGCAACAGCATAACATAGTTTGGAAAAAACAAACCATGGCTAGTTTCATATCAGATATTTATTATTGTGAACTGATATTCAGTTATAACTCATGCAACACTTTCACTAGCTGACAGTTTAAGAGATTGTTGTATTAAGCATTCTTCCGTGTAGGGTTTTCCTGTTTCGTACTCATCACCATGAGGAATGTGGTAACATCAGTTAGGTTCCCCAACCCCCCAGGCTACACTTTTGACTCCAACAGTTTTTTGTTCTTTTTGATATTTTTTGGTTTTGTGGTTTGTTTGATGACTTTTTTGTGTGTTTATTTGTTTTGTTGGGGTTTTTTTGATTTGGTTTGGTTTGGTTTTGGGGGGTTATTTTGTTTGATTTATTTTGTCTTTTTTTTTTTTTTTAAGCTACACAATGAACAACAAAAAAAGCAACAGCAAAAAGCAATAGACAGAAAAATATGTTTTTTTCATTACATGCTTTAACACTACTTGGACATATTAAAAAGTCCTTTGGGGGTATCTGTGATGGCTATTTTCAAAGGTTTTATTATGTTTTGATTTATGAATCACAGAAACTCACTTTTTACTGCAACTTGGTTTACTTTGACTTTAGTCTGCAGTTAAATAAAGCTTTCCCTGATGCTAAAGTAATTTCTTCATAGATTTTTTTGCATCGGTTCATGCTTCGGTACCAGCAGTTGATTTGTTCATTCTGCATTTGGTAATTTCCACTCTGCAAAAGCTGCCTCTTGTTCAGAGGTGATTGGAACAAGATATTTCTTTCGGACTTCATTGATAAATGCAGTACAGGTATTAAAGCAAATACCACTTCATGTTCTTTGTCTTTAAGACACCATGAGTTAAATATAGAAGCTTATAAAATGAATAATTGTAATCCATGTTTTGGACTTGACTATAATGTAAAAACCCAGGTGATTTATTTCCTGAGGTTTTTATTATTCTGTCATTGCTCACTAAGAAATAACATCCATGTGTTAACCCATTATTGGCTATTTTTCAATAATAATTAAGTATTTATGTTTCGAGTATTCTGAGAATCACTGGAGAAAATGGCACTTTGAAGAGTAGAAGTAATAATAACAGTAATAATAAGCATTTTTGAGCATAAGATGCAGAATTATTCCTGCTTAACTTTATAATATATTACTGGGTGATGAGCATGATAATTTTCTTCATTTTACAGACAGGTAAAATATTAGTCTAATTTTTTTTTTTTTTTTTTTTTTAATTTCTATAGCTTTTTGAGAGTCATAGGCCGTCTTTAGTTTAGCTTTTGGAGACCAAGACAGGAATGCTAAATAATCTTATTGACAAATGATCTTAAGAAGAACAACAGGAAATCGTTACTGAAATACATAATTATTGTAGTCAGAGTTTATGATATTTTATTCAGTGTTTATGATTTGAAATAGAGTTGATGATGGTTTATCTTCTTCAGTGCTATTATTCTCCTTTTTACTTTTTACTCACAGAAAAAAAGTTCTTTATTTTCATTAGGAAGAAGCCAAAAGGTTCAAATGTGATTTTATAGATGTCCTGGTTGTGCACTGAATAGAACAATTTGCATTTCAGAAGAATTAATTTAAGCAGTTGAAGGGCTTAATCAGGACCTTATATACCTTTTTATCTTAGCCATATTTCTGCAATCAATTCCAAACAGCTCAGGCATCTGCTTGTGTTTTATGAGTTGACATCGAAGCTTGCATAGGTAGCCTATATCATTTCAATTTCTGAAGTAGCTATCGCTATTTAGCTGGAAATAATACACTTAGAGAGATTCTCAGAGATATCCTACGCTGCTGGAATTCACTTTCTTCCCTGATCTCAGCTAAGTTGTGTTTACTTTTATGGACTGCTACATGACATATTTGCATACCTCAGCTTACAGGGTTTGGGAGAAGGGAAAGAAAGGCTCTGCAAAGGGAAAGACACCATCAAAAAATAAATTGTCTTATTTGGGTGACCTTTTCTTGGTGTCTGCTTGCTTTGCAATAAAAACAATGTAGAGCCAAGTGAGTTAGCAAATGAGTTAGTTTTACTAGCCTTAAAGTATACTAGGTTATGATAAAAAATGTGAAACACATCATGCATAAAACTGCTTGTTGTCCTAATTGTCCAAGCTCAGAGGCTGTTACTAGTAGCTTCACTCTAGAAAAGAAAGCTTCTTTTAAAGTTTTGGATTTTCTGATAGGTTATAAAGAATTCATTGTCTGATTTTCTTGAATGAGTATTGATCTGCGTGTTCCTATTATGGTGCATTTGGGAGAGTTCAGCTTAGCCTCCAAAAGATATTCAAACAAAAGGATTTTATTTCAGTCTGTGGGACTATAATCTGAAATTTGACAATAAAAATGGGTGTAAAGAAGATAGGTTTTGGCATCATTTTAAATCTATTTATCATGTTTATTAGAAATTTTGAATGAATTTTTCACTATCCATTTCATGTTAAAGTTCTCTACTGTCCTGTAATCCAAAAGTCAGCTGCATACTAACTACAACTAAAGTTTTCTTTTGAATATTTCAAAACCACTTTCACTTCACTACCAGTGTTAAATACACGATTTTCAAAATTACTTGAACATGAAAGTTCCTATGTAAAATAGACTTCTATCCTAGTAACTGATCAAATAGAACAGTATTAAAAAGGCATCTGAACTCTTGATATCCTTTTGGTCAGATCTTTTGACTTCCTAAATGTACACATGGTAAACGATCACCACAACAAGGTATTAACTCTTTACAGTTACCCTTTTTGTGTGTGTACGGTAACTACAAACAATTGAATTCTAGGGAAAAGATTCCATAAAAATAACCAAAATATAAAATGGACCAAATCTACCCTGAAGGTGACAGTAGAGACATCTCAGCAAGAATGGGTTTGATCCAGAAAGCTTAAATCCCAAAGCATTAATAAATTAACTCAGTCTAAAAGTGCAGCTTGAAAGGTAGACATAAACTACCTCAAATACCTTATGCATAAGCAGGATGACCTTCCAAGAGTGCACGTTTTTATATGCATGGTTATTTCAGCCCTTTTATGGATATTGGTCTTTCTTCGTATCATGCAGTATATAGATTTCAGCTGAAGACAAGCTATGCTGAATACATTTACAATCTGAATTACTGCTGTCTAATGCATATTTGTTCTGGCAGTTTTAAGTTCCTGTGATTTGGAGATCACATATAAAGTGACTTTGATGTTGCAGCCTGCTTAGTAATTTTTATTAGATCCAAAGAATTGACTGTATATGCAGAGTACTTTGAATTAAAGAAAAGAAAAAAAAACCCACAGATTTATTTATTCAGTACTTGGCATATAATAAAATAATCAGCAGTTACAGTGCAAGTAAAGAGTACTCATATTTCTTTTTAACATAATGAAATGTTGATACAAGAAAAGGGGAAATCTTTAAGCAAATTCTAGTTTATATTTGATGATAAAAATGAGCAGTTAGCTGAAACAGATCCTTCCTAGCAAATCATGATGCAAAATTATTTTTGTTAGCAGAAAAGAGAACGGGATAGGTTATTAAACCAAGGTTTACTATTTCGTCTTGTTATTTTTTTTTCATAATTAAAAGAACTGATCTTAGTAGTAGTGATAAGAAAACACAAAGTTAAAAAGAAAAAAAAAAAAAAAAGAGGGCACTCCTTAGAGTATAAAACCACAAACAAGCTGTGAAAACACCATATATTCTTGCAGGCCCATACTCTAAACTACACCTGTAGGTGCAGTGAGTATAACCTCTGACATTCTGAAACAGCTGGAACAGTGGCATTTGGAAAATTCCTTTTTCTGTTTTACATGGGCCATGGTTCAACAACATTATCTCATATTAGAATGGAACAGGTGGGAATTGTTTATCAGTATATATAAACATAAAAAACCACCTCAGTGTCATGTTGCTGTGGTTTGAATCAGAACACATGGTGTGAGCTTTGTAATTATTATTCCTTTGCTGAGATGTACAATATTTTAGTTACAGTTGAGATGAAATTACTCGCAGTAGCTCAAGAGAAATCAGATCAATATTATGCAAACTTGCTTTAAATAAACAAACAGTAGCAACAGTCAAAAAAGACAACCTTGTTCTTGAGGTAGAAGGTCTAGCTGGAAAAATCAGGTGGTGACTATATTGGACTATAGTCTTTTACCTACACTAAACTCAGATGTTCATTAAACATTATTAAGCAATCACAAAAAACCTACTCCTTAAAAGGCCTCTGTCAGTTTGAAGAAGACCAGTTCTTTACTTCACAAACAGGTGGATGATCAAATCATTTACATCTTATAAGCTACAACAGAGCTGCTATTGAAGGACACAGAGGAAAACAAAACAAAAGAAACTAGAGAGGTATCAAATCTGTTCCTACTTCCTTCCATCTGTTTAATGGGAATATTAAGACTTTATTTGGACATGGAAGCGTGCACAAAGGACTTCACATTATACACTCTACCATCAAAATTAATGTTACTGACGCCTGTGGAGATGGCCATCTCCATAATTAAAAGTCACTGAGACCACTTGTAATTGAGGAAATTAATTCTCAATGTATTTTCATCAAGACTACCAAGCAGACATCTTCTCCATACATTGTTATTTGTAAGACAAATAACATGCAATTATGCATTCAGTCCAGGAGTGTTTACACAAAATCAATGAGAGATCAGAGTTGTTACTGATATCTTTAGTCTCCTTCACTAATGGTATTTATTAGCTGAAAGAGGCCACTAATCATATGGATGATGAAGTTGAATATAACAGGCCACATCTTTTTGTGATCCTTGATCAAAGTAACCCTTGCTATTCCCAGAAGTGATCTCAGTATGTTTAGAAAGAAATAGTAAATGAGACCCACCCCTATGAACTTAAATCAGTTTTTCAAGAAAAATCAAGTTAATGAATCTGAATTTTAAAGAAAGGCATATTTTCAAATGGACTGCTGGATTATTAAAGCTCCCAGATTAAGGAGATTTGAAATGAGAGATTTTGCAGTAATTAAATTTCAGCATAGTCAATAAACAACTGATAAAACCTTGCAGAAGTGACACATCATTCACTCTATTTTCTTTGTTTGCACATTAAATGTAGGGCATTCTTAAACCTTGACTCACAAACAGTAAATGCAGTTCTTCAGTCTGCGATGCCCGCTTCCCTGGTGAAAGGCCAGAGCCTCATAGTTTAGATGTAAAACAGCCTAAGAAAGCAGAAAAATTAAAAAAAAAAAAAATTCTCTTCTCTCTGGGTGACTTTTTCTTTACAGTCAGCAAAATCAGAGCTGCCTATTGCTCTCTGAATATTTCATAGAATCATCTGGGTTTTGCTGAATCTTAGTGGAAGCGATATAGTGAGAAATAAACAATAAGGGTTTGCATTGTTCTTATGTTCCAAGTATTCCCATGCTTGTAAGGTGAATCCTTAAAGGCATGTGAGTTTGTCTAGAATAATCATAGGAGTCTTAAGTTTGTGTTGAATAACAGCATAATACAGATAAAAAGAAAGGAAGGTGGATGATTTTTTCAGCTAGCCAGATACTCCTCAGAATTTTAGTGATTGGATTAGTTATAGATAGAATTTATGGGGGCAAATACCTTCTGTATGCAGTCTAGAGAAAGTTATTAATGAAATAGCAAACCAGTAACTAAGTCACAGCTGCAGTAATTTTATTATATTCAAACATGAGAAGCTCCTATAAATATACTTTTCAAAGACATTGCTACTATCTGATAGAATAACTATTAATGAGAATGAAAGCTAGAAGTATAATTAGTGCTTCTGGTTTGGTTTGGTTTGTTCTTTGGTAATTTTCTTTACCAGGTAACTAAACTAGAAACAAAAAAAAACAAATAAAACTAAATGTGGCTAAGATGTCTGTGTAGATTGCTGTATTACTCTTCATCTTTAGTCTTTATTGATGCACTAAATTGTATGGACAGACATACAAAGCTTTTTCTCAGCTACAGCCTTGGAGATCTTACCAGCAAATTATTAACAAAGGCCAATACAGTTTAGCTGGGTTTTTGTTTTTGGTTTTTGTTTTGTTTTTTTTTTTTTTTTTTTTTTGTAGGTTTGTTTTTGGTTTTCGCTTAATTTGTGAATTATAAGGCAGAATAATATCATGAAAATTTGCCATTTTTCAAGTTTTAAA
>JASSUY010010400.1:14993-68329 GCA_032466535.1 Forpus xanthops
CTTTACTGTAAGGGTGGTGAGGCACTGGAATGGGTTGCCCAGGGAAGCTGTGAATGCTCCATCCTTGGTGGTGTTCAGCATCAGGTTGGACAGAGTGTTGGGTGACGTGGTCTAGTGTAAAGTGTCCCTGCCCACGGCAGGGGGATTGGAACTGGATGATCTCAAGGTCCTTTCCAACCCTAACTATTCTATGATTATATTGTTCTACGATACTGTGTTACTAAATTTAGTTGACTACTTAAGATACTGCTGAAAGCATTTCCTTATTTTTGTGGTGTTTTAGGAGCAAAAATAGTATTTTTAAGGAGTTTTCACCAAGCATTTATATTGCTTCTGAACAAGTATCTCTCCCTTATCCCCCTCTATCCTCGCAAATTTTCATAATGCTTCCGAACCAGGAGTTCATGAAGAGAAGAAAGCCTACCCCACTTACAGACCAGCAGTGGCTAAACTCCAGGACAGAATCTATCGGCAGCCCTTGCAAAGAATCCTAAAGCCAATTTGTGCTCTATGAAATATTTCTAAATATTCACATCAAAAACAAGAAACCCAAAACACCACAGTATTTACAGACAGCATCCAATTCTCCACGCACTTATGTAACGCTAAATGGCATATTATAAATTAGAAACTCTGGAAGAAGGACTGACTGACCCATGAAGGTCCTTGAGATTAGTAAGATTTCCTGCTGTTTACAGAGTAAAGCAATGCAGGAACATTGAGTAAAGGATACACTTAAAACCCCATGAAAGAGGAGATGGGGATGTAAATCGATTTTTAGCTCAACTGGTATTTTAAGCAGGGTACAATAAAGCACACTGAGTACAAAAAGCTCAATCCATAGCCTTTGGAGGTTAAAAAAAAAAAAAAACAAAACAAACCAATAAACCTGCATGCTGCAGACCTGCACTATAATATATGCTATTTGCTATCTTTCAGTCACCTAAATTTATGCACGGTTGTGACTCAAAAAATAGACTGACAAAACATGTATCAATTGAAATAAAAAAAAAAAAGTCTCACTTCCAGAAGTACCTCAAATATAAGATTTTCTACGTTATCCCATCCACATTTCATATATATATGCTACTACCCACACGCACTTCATTTACTTTATTACTTGCTTATACTGCAGAGCTTAGCAGGAGCCTCAGTGTTTACTCTTCTGCCACCATGAAGATCTAAGCACATCTCCAGTCCTTAGAGAAGTCTGCGTCATGGTCAAGAATAACAATTTTGGAAGACTGTGCACTGTGAGTTATTCTGGAACAAGTTACTGTCAATGTAAGTAACATTAACCAAGTCTAATCCTTTAATCCAAGTCAAGCCAGAATTACGCCAGTTTATATGAATTAATATGTTTATATACTGATCTAAGTACACAGTTAGACATATGCACTGAGTCAAACTCAGATCCTCGTGGACTCCGGATGATGCCAGGCCCTGTGTTCTCAGGTAATGAGAGCCAAGCACGTAAGAAAGATGACACAGATCACACACGTGTGCCTTGCTGCACGTACCTGCAATCCAGCAACATCTAATGGCTGAACTCACAGAACAAAACATTCCTTCCTTTCAAAATAAAAGTGAGTATGGTGGAGTTCTGCACTTACTTAAAAACAGCTGGAGAAGTCTGTAGCTCATTAAAAGCATGCAGTACAGAGATATAAAAAAGCACTGAGTTTTGGTTTGAGACTCCTAGGATTTATACCCTGTGCTTTCTGACTCACCACTGCTAAATGATCCTGCAAACACATTCCTCCTTCCCAGAGATCTCTTAACCCAACACTTTTAGACTTCTCTGCTTAATACACACATACACTATCAATGTAGTATTTCAGTATTACTCCTCCACTGTGACCACAAAAAGAATATGTGCTGTAGAGTTTGAAGATACTTATATCATAGAATCCATCCCCACAGCCCTCTGAGGGTACCAGGGCACCGAAATCAGGGCAACTGCTCCACTCCAGGAGCTGGAGCAGTAGGAGATACTGCAGTAACACAGCACCCTCTCCTGGCCAGCAACAGCACTCCTGCCTCCCAGGGCTGAAAGTGGGGCCTTCCAAAGCCACAGAGCACAAAGCGCTAATAGCACCCACTGCAGAAGCTCAGCCATCATCCCAGTCTTCACTACCTTCCATTTCCAAAGGAAGACACAAGCCTGTGTACTACCTGCAGTGCACGCACACGTATTCGGAGTTAAATGTCTAAGCTCTAATTCTATGCAGTGGCAGAGCAGAAAGGTAAAGTCTGAGCATCTCAGCAGCCCTCAACACATGCTCCCTGCAGTAACTCAAGACCCAGATTAGCTGCTGCTACTGCCTGCCCTCTCTCTGCACCAGCACAGCGCTGGTGCCACACTACATATGGGTTTTAAGAACAAGACCTGAAGCAACGGGATGATTATGATGATTTTACTTGAATCCTGTAACACCTCTAGGATGACAAGCATCAGAAGCACTCCCGCGATGCAGCCAGCAGGTGGCATCAAAGATTTTTAAACTCTGCTTTGTGGGTGCTCTGTCTGAATAAACCTACACAGGTTCAAACATAAATCAGCCAAAGATGCTTGGAACAGAAATGCATGGAATTTTTTATCTCTAGCTTAGGAATTCCCTGGAGACGGGGCTGGATCATGGAGAAGCATATCTGTACATACTTCCACTCCTTCAGACGCACTCACAAGGAGCCCAAGGCACAAGTACCGGTAGGGGGAAGCAGCACTCCAGCACTTGGGGGAACAGCAGGGTGCAAGGGAAGAACAGGGCAAACTACGGGCATATTCAAGGTGTTTCTCCTGCTTAAGGACACTCAAGACATGGTGGCTCAGGGCTTCAGGACTGGCATCTTAGAAGGACACGCCACTGAAGCAGGCGGACCTTTGTAACAGCTGTATTGTATCATAAAAGGCAAACTGAACAACAGAGGTGCATGGCAGAAATGTGTTTGATTTCAAGCGCTGGAGCAAGGGCAGGGGGAGCAGACAGGCGAGTGAGTAAGGCATGTATTTTTTATCTCTAGAGCTGCAGCTAGTTACCTTTTAAACTCATCATGATAAAATTCAGATTTGCACGTCACCATCTCACTGGCTTGACTGTCATCACGACTCCTGACACCACCAAATACGTAAAGCTCAGAGGCAACTCCACAGGCCACTGCACCAAACCTGAGAATCCAAATGAGAAAAATAAGTAAATGCGATATACCAAAACAATTTCTTATCTCCTTCTGAGCTTTTTTGCATTTTTTAAATTTATACACACACATACTTCTTATGTTCAACTAAATGAGTCATGAATATAGACACCTACATTCAGACCATGTAAAAGAACAAAACAGTAAAGTATCAATCTCTGGAAAAATTCTCAAGTTTCAGTTGAACTACAATTTCTAGTTTTCATTTTCCATTAGGGAAGTATTGCTTGTAACATCAGGATCGTGTTTCTACAAAATTTGTATTTACCACCAAGATGTTCATTTTTACTCAGCCACGTTAACTACAGGCCACCACAAAGACATGAAGAAATCTATAGGCCATCTTCAGAGATTCATCAAGGAAAAACTCCTCACCAGAGTGTTAAAGAAAGAAGTTTGTACACAGCAGCCTAGCTCTCCATTTTCACTCACCTTCTCTCTTTCAGAGGACAGATTGCTGTCCACTGCTGAGTCCTAGGGTCATAACACTCAACAGATTCAAACAGCTTTCCATAGGAGCCTCCACCCATTGCATAGATTTTTTTCTTCATAGCTGCATAGCAGCCAATCTTGTGGAAAAAAAGAAAAAGCATATCTAAAATAACACAAAAATGACAGTATCAAGAACTCAAAACTAACTATATACACATACACACATGTATTCAGTTGCCTGCAGCACATATCAAACAATGCCACACAAAAATCCTCAGCCACAGTTTTGTCCTGGTATATAAAGAAAGCAGCTGCTCTCCCATTTCATCTTGAGACTGTTGTAACTTCTACTTGAAATAAAAGGTTGAAATATATACATATATGTTGGCATTAACTATTACACAGTAAGTAATGTGATAACATACAATGCAGTTTTTACCTTTCTAACCATGGTCAAGTCTGGCTGCTTGGTCCAGGTCCGGCTATAAATATCATAGCTCTCCATAGATATGAGCTCCCTTTCACCATCCTCACCTCCCAGGATATACAGAATTCCATCAATTTCTACCACACCAAAATTGTGTCGTGCCTAAGGAATATCAGTAAAGTCAAGACTGTAAAAGATAATAGCCACTGGGAACAAATCAATACAATCTTTTTTCAGTATATCTGTCTGCAAAAGGTTATCACTATTATGCCCGGGTGTAGGTTTGGTTTGGGTTTTCTCTTAATTTGTGAAGTATAAGGCAGAATATTATCATGAAAATGTGCCATTTTTCAGGTTTTAGACTGGATATGTAGTTTTTTTTTCTCTACTGCTGTTCATATTGAACATATTCTGGGAAATATAATCCCTAAGAAAAAATGAAGCCCATAGTTTACTATCAAGGTAATATTAGTGTTCAGTTATGGCTTTTCACTGATTTCTTGGTCTGCATACCTATAACTGTATTTCTATCACCTTAGGTTTTTTTTTTTTGTTTGTTTGTTTGTTTGTACACTGGCATCAGATACATCCCCGATCACTCCTCTGATTAGTGGCTATAAAAAATGTCTCAAGGGTCCTCACTTTTCCACAGACTGAAAATGCAGATTTGAAATAAATTTCATATAAAAAGGGAACAGCATTAAGAATACAGAGCTTTTGGGTGCAAGACACATTTTACACTCTGCTGTAATGATTTCATCAAACTTAGCTTGTTTGAAAAGAAAAAAAAATATGTGCTGAAGTCTTAGATCTCTGAAAAATGTTTTAATTAGGAGAGAGTTTTCAAAGGCACAGATAGAAAGCTATAGCTACTTCTGTTGACTTACTGCTTTGCTTTTAAAGCACTGCTTCTAGCATTCACATGCTTTCTGGTTTGGGGAAAGTTGAGGCTTCAATTCCCTTGGTTACAAATATCTACAAGATACAGACAACTGCTAAAATAGAGTCAAGTTCAAATTAGGCACTAACTTTTTTGAAAGTTGGTGGTCTTGCCTCAGTTTCTTTCTGATCAGCAAGGATACTGACTTACTAATATATGTGGATGCTTCAGTCATTATATATTGATAAAAATAACAAATATAAGCTCCTTTTAAGCAGAAATATTTCTGTTAACTGTAGTCTGGATGCTTATTTATAGAGATGAAAGATGCTATTTTGAATCTTAATTGTTGGGGTTTATTTTTTTTTGTAGTGACTGATTTGACATATTTGTAAATGGTGGTTATATTGGTGTCTTGAAAAAAAGCAGTCAAGAAGTTCCATAATCAATCTAATATTCAGAATCAACAATTCAGCAGATGAACTTATCACCTTATCTCACTTACTGGGGCTACAATACATCAGTTGAATTATGTCAATATATCTGTGGGCTAGAAGGAAATGGGTTTTGAATAGAGGGATTTGTTCAAATGTAAAATGAAAAAAAAGGACAAAATACTGAATATATTATTACTTTTTCATTAATGGAAGCTTCATTTACCCCTGGTCTTTTTATCCAGAAAATCTTTCACATTTTCTCAAGATACTAATGCCTGCCTCTCCCAAATAGATGAAAATTCAAAGCAGAGGATTTGTGGAATATAAGTTTCAATAGCCTGTTTGGGCACAGAAGGCATATATTTGTGAGCTCATACCATGCACTCAATGCATGTGCACAGATCATAACTCTAGCATTAGCAGTTTAACATACCTGTCATGTCCTTTTATTGTCTTAATGGATAAGTAAATATTTATATTCTTAAATAATACTGTTTATCTGTTTCCAGTTAATTCAAAGCATCAGTGCGGTGGATCAAGATGACTCAGCAGAAGGTCACCATTTTTACTTCTCGTTGGCTCAGGAGGTCACAAACAACTCACTTTTTACTGTCAAAGATAATCAAGGTAGTGTAATTCATGTTTATAGTTGTACTCTCATCATTATTTTTATAATTTATACTTAATAGAAACTGTCATTATAAATTAGAAATTTTACAAAACAATAAATTAATGATACCAAACAGTTTAGTTTCCTTTTCAGATGAGTAACACAAAGAGCAGAAGTCAGTTTTATTTCAAGGAAAGAAAAAAATATCAAGATGAAAAATACATTGGCATTCTTTAAAATTAATTCTCTTAATGTTGGATATGGTGAGAATGCCCAAGAAACAGCATTGCCAGAAAGAGAAGATTGATGTTAGTATTTCTGTTGCTTCGTCACTTCAAGGCCAAAATTCTAAACACAAATAAGAATGTAATATTATTTCCTCATACATTTTAAACTGCATATGCTGATTACTGATGATATCATATGGATGTATTCTGCATATATTTCAATGTTATTCAGAACCGTTAGTGATTGAGACTGTTCTTAAAAGAGTGGTATAGAGACGTATCAAGCAAAACCTGTCTGCAGTGAAAACATGAGTGCTATACATGATGAAATTTCAGGGAAGATGAACACCTGAAGTCCGTCTACTGAGACTCCAAAGAATAGCTTCTTCAGGCTCAGCTAAAGTACACATTGTTCTTATTGACTTTGTTAATTATTTGAATATTCTATTTAGGTGAATAAATCAATTGAAATAAGTTTTGGAAAGTTCAGACTATATTTAATGGTGAGCTACTCTCAGTATGGTCGAAGTTAGTAAATTTATTAAAACATATTTCAATTCCCAGCTTCATTAACCTCTCAGTGCCAAGAAAAGATTATATTAAGGTTAAATTGTGTACAAGCCACAAGCTTTTCCCATCTTTGCTCATTCTCCACAAAGCCTGAGCAGAGCCACACACAAGACCATGCATCTAATTCCTTTTGGTGGCTATTGATGGGTGAAAAAATATCTTTCAAAATACTGCATCAACAGCTCTCAATCTCTTCCATTCCGCTGAACTTACAAGTGACAGCATGAATTGGGATAGTCAGAGGCAAAAGCAAAACTGACTCTACAGATCTGGAGTATTTTAGCTTACAATTACTTTCTGAGCTATGACAGAAACCTAGAACATAAACGTGAGTGAGTCAACTTTAGTAGACTTTTTTTATAAGTGTATTATATATATTATGTTAAAAGTGCTTTTTTTTTAATTTTTCTATGTACATGTATTCACACATGCAGTAGTTCACCCTTCTATGATAACACAATTCTGACATATAAATATTGACAGATTTTTCCTCTTTCTATTATACATAGATACAGACAGGGAGTATTTGTTTTAAACAAGCTAAGTTTCAGATCTGAGTTTGTTGATATGCAAGAGGAACTGAACTTAACTTTTCTTGTACAGAATTGATATCTAAACATTAATAGATATAAAGCAAGATAAGAGCCTCTGCTAACTTTTCGCTAATTTAGGTGGGAGGTGCTCAGCTAGCTCCAGTTCTTGAATCAGGGAAGTGAATAAAAGATTTCCTTAGTGAAATTTTTTCTTGCTTTCTCCTCTTTCTCCTGCCACCTGCTTGCTCTGTGTGCTGACAGACACATTTTTGAAGTCTTTTGATTGGTAAACCATCTGTATTTCTGTGAACTGACGGATTGGTAGCCACTGGTAATATGGAACCATTTTAAGAACCAATTAATTTAGTCTGAGTGGGTGTCAAGTACTGAACACAGTAGGATCTTTTTTTTAAGCTCTGAACATTAAAACCAACTCCTAGATTAAATGTTTTATAACTCCTGGAATACACGTCAAAATTAAATGAAATTTATTCATGATTGACACAGAAAACCCACCACAGGTCAGTGTCTGGTTTACATTTTTAGCTTTATGAATCTGTAGCTTTAGACAGCAGCATTTTTTTCAAATATTTCAGATTCCACTGGAGTTTTGCAGTTGTTAGAAAGCAATAAATGCATACAATGCATAATCATTTATCTTCTAGATAACACAGCTGGAATTTTCACGGCAAAAAGTGGATTCAGGAGGCAAGAACAGGTTTTTTTCTACTTGCCAATCTTAATTCTGGATAATGGAACCCCACCACTGACGAGCACAAATACTCTCACTGTCACCATCTGTGACTGTGACACCAAAGTTAATACCTTCTACTGTCGATATGGTGCTTTCATGTACTCCATGGGTCTCAGCACTGAAGCTTTAGTTGCTGTTTTGGCTTGCATATTGATACTCCTAGGTATGTATGATTAAGACAGATTAATATATTTCCTTCAACAGTGGGCTTCGTTAAGCGACAAAGGTGTTCTCATTCCGTTGGAAAGCAGGAAGTACTGTGCTATTTAGAAGAAATTTAGAAAAAAAATTGCAGCAAGGCAAATGTTTCTTAACTACAATTCTCTCTTCTCTCTTCCTTCCCCTCTCCCCCCTCCATTTGAATTCTAACATGGTGTCCTTAAAATTTCTTCTAATTGAGTCATGGTTCTACCTGCTCCTCCAGCACTGACATTAATAAAGATTTGAGAGTCCAAAATCCATGTTGTGCCCAGGTAAAGGTAAAGACAGCATCAAATAAGAAAACTGGCTAGTATGAGAATATATTATAAAAAAAGCAGCACCCTACTCATTCTGCCTTAGGTATTGCAAATACAGAGCTAAGATCAATAAAAGATAATGAAGGAAAAAGAGAATATGATACTCTCAGAAAGCAACTCCATAAGCATGCAGAGAGTTACTTTGTCAATTAATACGATTGTATCTCCAGATAACCTTCTATCCAAATGTTTGGCATCTTTTTCTTCTAAGGAGACACCATATTAACCTCCATTATATTTGAGATCTTGTGAATATGTAAAGTAGGTTTGAGAGCAATTTAAATGCACAGGAGTTGTGCTTGTACCTTTGCAAAGGGTTATGCATATCTGGCAAATGACACTTAAAGCCAGAGCAAGCCCCGAAGGCTGGCTGTCACTGAACTGCATGGGGCTATAGCTGTTGCAAGGCATACAGAAATGCACTCGAGAAACTGTTTCTTCACCGAGAGAAGAATCTGCTGTCACTGATACAGCTTATGCGCCTTTTCTTCAGTAAAAGCATATACCTGCAGCATGCATTGAGTAAAACATTGCAACAGCAGGCACACTGCACTAATCATTCCCTAAAGGTTAAATATCCATCCTGAAGCTCTGTGCATGTCTGAGTTCCGGAGGCTAAGGCATGGTAGCTTCTGAAGCTAGGAAAGAAAGAGAAGGGACAGAGATGGGTAGGTTGTTTTTTTTTTTTTTGTTCAATAAAATGACTGACCTTAGAGCTTGGTAACTGATAGTGGTAATGGGCCTCAAGACCAAATTCAAGTTGGTGCCAATAAAGATACTGAAAAAGACTTCCAAATCCCTGCTGTCTGCGTAACATGACATAACCATATTATGCCATATAGCTGTCTGCATCATTAAGGGACATATCCAAAAATGCCTCAAAATAATTGCTAGATTATGTAGAAAACTCCTTTTTCTACTAATAAAACTTCAAACATTGCACTTCAAAATCAGAAAATGAAGGTAGAATCAAGATTTCACTAAGCAGAGTGATATCAAAACATCATTACAAATTGTACAAACTTAAAACATTTTTTTTTAACGTCATAAAAAAAGGAAAATATAATCCAAATCAAACCAAGAAAACTGCAGCATAATATCTAGCTACACAAATATAATGACCAGAAGAAAGAAGTAGGAATAGCAAGAATTACACTGCCTTACAAAACAAAAACTTTCAATGAAAATTGCTCTAAGTGTTTTATGGTGAGGGTAAATACAATAATAACATTTTTAAAGTCTTGTATCACTGAAATAAATGCACACAAATTTAATTTTTTTTTTTTGGCTATATGAAGGATATCTAGGTAGGTGTTGCATTAAAATTGGGGGGGGGGGGGGGAATCCTTTGGTTTATTCTCCAATATGTAAATACCAGTCCAGCCACAAGCAACATGCTTACCTGTTAATTATGAGTCAGCATCTTCATACAACTTTGAACTCTCAAGATAAGGTGGCATGCAGGAAATTTCAGAAACAGCAGGGCTTACAAAAAAATGCATGCGTTTTATTTATATGAGCATATTTAATAGATGCTGCAAGGTTGAAAACAATGGCAGAGTAACTCATATTTTTTCTATCTAGATGGAATACTATTGGCAAGACACTAGCCATTTTTTGACTGCATAACGGAAGTCCAGGAATGCACTGTTCTCCTACTTCTGTCTCTTGGTTTTGAACAGGGAAAACAGGAACATACAAGTGAATTTCTACTTTCTAGACTTGCCTGTACTTCCAGACTTACCATATTTAAATTTGAGTTTTTGTTGTCCCAGGCAATCTTCAGAAGTGGCACTGGAAAACAGTCCCTCTGTCTGAAATCATGCCTTAAACCTTGTGGTCAGTGTGAGCTTACAGGCAGGCCAGCATGCATTTCAGGTTTTCTTTGATCGTTTCAGGATATCTGGTCACTTTGTGTTATGCAGTTAAGGGACTGAGAATCAGGCAGACTCTATCACTGCATTATCCAGACTATCAGTGGAATTATTCATCAAGGGCTTCTAGGTTGCTTGCAGAGAGGTCCTTTCTCCAGCTGGAATAAACCCTTGGTGTCTACTGGGCCTATGGATATCATAAAAGTCAAAAAGGGGATATAGATAAACATATAAATCTGAAAGAAACAAATAACTTACCTACCATACTTTTTACATACACAAATATTTTAAATGCTTTAAATCTTCAACTGTATTTTTGTAATTATTTAAAATTACATAAAAGGAGTTTCTATAGATAGTGATTTTATAATGTTTGCCACTTATATCTGGGACCTGAAGTATAATTTTTTTCTGTTTTCCTGTATCATCATGAGTACCATTAGAATTCACCATGCAAATGAATTGGAGAGTTGAAACTATCTGAATTGCAAATATAAAATAATATCTCAAATTTTTTTGTTTCAAATGCTTTCAATTTTTTGTGTTAGTCTATCACAATCAAATGAAATAACATACAGTAAATATATAGAAATAAAGTCCTACTTCAGGTGCCACATAGTCCTATGTAAGGTAAAATCCTGTCATTATTGGTAATTGTATTATGTTATGCCTTGAGTCAAAAAATACAGTTCACAAACTACTTATTCAATAGAACTGCATTAAGATTTATTTAAAAACTGAAATAATTAATCTCTATGGAAGTCATAGACTATTTCAAAGGATCATTTGACTAAAAATGTATTGAGATAAGATTAAAAAATAACTTATTAAAATGTGATTTAAAAAAATTTCATGTAAGAGAGAAACAAGGCGCTCTGATTTACAGGCTTTGGTAGTAAGTACTTTTACAATGTCATGTCACATATGGTCTTCAAATATCCTAACCAGCATACCAAAAGTAATTGAATCACACCCTGCATAGTCTATAGAATGGAATGAATCAACAAGTTGAGGAGGATATCTTGCTCATTGCCTCAGTTTTCATTTGATCTTCCTAGGCTTTGATCTGAGACAAAATGAGAGATTAAGAATTTAAATTTTGAATACTAAATTGATACATTATGTGATAAACCAAAAGAATTTCAAAAAGTACAACTTTTGTACATATGGTCTTCAAATATCCTAACCAGCATACCAAAAGTAATTGAATCACACCCTGCATAGTCTATAGAATGGAATGAATCAACAAGTTGAGGAGGATATCTTGCTCATTGCCTCAGTTTTCATTTGATCTTCCTAGGCTTTGATCTGAGACAAAATGAGAGATTAAGAATTTAAATTTTGAATACTAAATTGATACATTATGTGATAAACCAAAAGAATTTCAAAAAGTACAACTTTTGTTTCCATCAGTTGCAAACTCCTCTCTACCAAAAGAACTGCTCTATTTCATTCACCTATTTCATAAGTCCCTTTTTAGCTATTTTCTCAGCACTTTTTATGCTCATCTTGAAACTATAAAATTCATTAAAACTACAGCTCTATAAATTTGTTAATATTTATGATATATAATATGTATAGTATGTCAATATGCAGCTTCATACTGTAATAGCACTGATATTAAAAAACATGCAATTTTTAATTCTTTCTAAGCACATTCAAAATTTCTGGGTCTGTTTTCTGTTTATTTTTTTTGTTGTGTTTTTTTGCCTTTTTTTTTTTTTTTTTTTTTTTTTTTTTGTCAGTGTTCTTTTTGGCCATTCTAGCCATACGGCAGCAGAGAAAGAAGTCTCCCTATTTGGAGAAAATGGAAGAGTTCAGAGAGAATATTGTCAGGTATGACGATGAAGGAGGCGGCGAGGAGGACACAGAAGCCTTTGATATTTCAGCACTGAGGACTCGCACTGTCATAAGAACGCATAAGCCTCGGAAGAAGGTTACCACAGAAATCCACAGCCTCTATAGACAGTCTCTGCAGGTCGGCCCTGACAGTGCTATCTTCAGGCAGTTCATTTCAGAAAAGCTTGAAGAAGCGAATATAGATCCTAGTGTTCCTCCATATGACTCCCTTCAGACCTACGCATTTGAGGGGACTGGCTCTTTGGCAGGATCTCTCAGCTCTTTAGATTCAAACACGTCAGATGCAGATCAGAGTTATGACTACCTTAAAGACTGGGGACCTCACTTTAAAAATCTTGCAGTCATGTATGCTTCCCATAGAAGTGTGGGGGATTAGTTTATCTTTTGTTTGCTGCTTTGTTTCCCTAAATTTCAGCAACCAAAAAAATGGTGGATTTTTAAAAAGGAGATCATCCCACATTTAAGCACGAAAAATAAATGCCCAAGTGGTTTTCCTGGAAAGTCTTGGATGTAGAGATCTTTTTCTTAATCACCCCAGGCATCTCTTGAAGAGAGGATATGGAGACCCACCTTTGAAAATCTCACGGCTATTTAGGTGACTGAATGTAAATTGTGCTACTTTGTATAACTAGACTCCATTCTGCATACTGAAAAATAGTGGGCCCTGGAAGTACAAAAGGAGGAGTAGAAGCCATATATAGATATTGTAAATATTCTGTCATACATCAGCTTTAAACTTTCCAAAGTTAAGAGAGATTTTTGCTGCTGCAGTTGAATATATCCATTAACTAAAATTAAACACGCATATTTGTATAATACTTCATTATATAGATACACTTATGGGAAAAATAGACCCTAGATATTCTAACACAATTATCAGAATGGCTCACAGAATCATCTATTTATTGTTTTTAAGATGATAAAACTAAAACAAATGTCTTTTTCTGTAAGTGTAAAAATAAAGACCTACTACAACATCAGCGTTTGCTGCCATTTTAGTTATTAATGGAACTGTTGCAAAATGCATAAACCAATGCTTAATTTAGCAAATAAGATAGAAAATGCAAAATCAGTTCAAGCTAGAATCTATACTCAACCTAAATACTGCAATCAACCACATTATACTTTACTGTACATGGTACGAAATGCTATCCAAATACAGGATTTTTTTACTTTTATTAAGAGTTTAAAGCATGGCAGATTTACCAGCACAGATTTATTTTTTTATTATGGAATATAAAATTATCTACAGCAGCCAGACTTATAATAACAATATTAAGAATCTTTAAAATGCTAAACTGATAGTTATAAAACTTTATGTATAACTTTAGATAATAAGATAATAAAATGCCTTAATGATAATCCTCTTTTGAAAATGATCCTGAAACATTCTGCAAGACTTAAATCTGACTTCAAATTTAATTTCCCACTGTATTTTTTCCAAGCATTCCATAATGAATATAAAGCTGTTTCAGAATATTTCTTTACCCTTAATTATATTACAACACAACAGTGATTTTAGATCCAAGGTCATAATATATATTCCAAATTATTTGCCCAGAAAATGCAACATGTTTAATTTTTATTTACCTCTTTTCTATCAGGTACTTATTTTAAAGAAACTTCATCATGTAGCCAGCTGATACTCTTCCACAGGTAAAAGCTGGCATCAGGATAAAGAAAATGATGCAATGTGTTTCTCTTCTGCCTTCCCTGTAATGTTTGTTACAACTGCTGGTCACTGGAGAAAACCAGGGCATGTAGGCTTGGTGGAACGGTAGCAGTGCAATATGTGGTCTACTAAGGGCAGAAATATTACTCATGACATTCATAGATGGAAAAATACATAGTGAGGGAGGAGATGTGTTCTGAGCAGATGCAGATGAGCAGCATCTGGTCACAAGGAATACTGGTTCTCGCTAGTCTCAAGCTAGGATGGCAATATGAGCAGCTACAGAACACTTTAAAAGATGCACAGGTAATACAGATGCACTGTATTAATGACTTTAACATCGTGTGTTGAATGACTCTCTGTCATGGTTTAAGGAGTAAATCAGTCTGCCCGCTCACTCACTCCTCCTGCCTTCTTCCCCCCCAAATTCATGGGGGAGGAGGAAATGGGGAGAAGAACCGAAAGAATGTAACTCTCACTGGTTGTGATACGAACAGTTCAGCAACTAAGGTATAACTCAAATCACTGCCGCTACCAGCAACAACAACAATGACCAGGGAAATACAAGGGAAGGGGTCAGAACTGCTCACTACTCACTGACCAAGCTGTGAACTGAACTCTTCCTGGTTCCTGCCCCTGGTTTTACATCTTGGGCATGATGTACTGTGTTACGGAATACCTCTTTGGCCAGTTTGGGTCAGGTGTCCTGTCTCTGCTTCCTCCCGGCTTCCCCTCCTCCCTGGCAGAGCATGAGACTCAGAAAATCCTTGATCAAACCAAAACATTCTAAACTGCAACTATAAACACTGGTGTTATCAGCGCTGTTCCCAGGCTGAAAGTTGGAAAAACAGCAATGTACCAGCTACTGTGAAGAAAAAAAAAAAAAAAAAGACTGCTGCTGATGAACCCAGGACACTCTCAAACAGATGTGACAAAATAAGTTACATTTGAGATAATATAGTACATATTAGTAATTCATTCCATGGACAGGAATAGAGAAAAAACAGCTGTATATGTTGGAGATTTTGAAAAAAACATTTTAGAATTAGGTATATAGATTAATGTGGTTTATACCCTGAATAAATCCTTATTCCACAGGTAGTCCAAATGGCATTAATAGAATTCCTTGTGCTTTAAGTGGTATTAAGTACAAACATGATAACAGTCTGATCTTTTCTCAATCCAGAGGTTTTTTCCATTTATGAGGACAATAATCTTGAACACTCAACCATATTTGCACTTACGTTACAATTTCATCTTTTTATTATTAGGAACTTTAGCAATAAATAAATTTTGTAACCAGTGCATACAACTGTCATGTACTTTTTGTAAACTGTGTATGCCATTGTCTGTAACTTCCACGTGAAACTCAGTGATGTCCTACAGCGGAACTTAAATGATTTTTCTAGTTGAAAAGGCATAAAACCATGTTTGCACATCAGAGGAAGGAAGTGTTTTGATTTGAAGAAGCTATCCTTAACTGTTACTAGGTCACATCTTATTAGGTTCCTCATATTCAATCTAAGTTAGATATGCCAATTTATCTTCACATCTGAGAAAATAATCACTGAACTGTCCTAGTAACTTCACATTTCTTTTAATCTACTGCATTTCATTTAGCTGAATAATGTCTACAGAAAGGTTTTATAGAAGTGTCTGCTTATTTGAAGAAAGTATGCATTCTGAGGGAGCCAAAATTAAACACAGAAAAGATATCACAACATTTAAGAATGTGAAATCCCTGGCAGTGTTCAGGCCAGGTTGGACAGAGCCTTGCATGACATGGTTTAGTGGGAGGCATCCTTGCCCATGGCAGGGGGGTTGGAACTAGATGATCTTAAGGTCCTTTCCAACGCTATTCTACGTTTCTATAATTCTATAAAATTAATAAAAAAAAGGTATAAGTCAGAGTTCCTGATAATAAGATCTATTAAACTGTGGAATGCTCTTTCCAAGAGAATCATCCATTACCTTTATCTTTTAAAATTCCTTAGTACTTAGAATTAGCTAAACTATCGGATGAAGTGTAAAGTGCAAGTATGGTATTCAGCTGGTCATGACCTGACTGAGGGAATATAAATTATACTTACTGACTGGACAAGGAAAATAGGATCACACGCACTACTTTTCTGTAATAATGCGTTGGAGAGTTGTTCCTGTATGTGTTTTCTGTAACATGGTGTTGAGACAGGACAAGAGCTGGTTAAACACCTGACAAGAGATTGGGTTCCTGTTTCTCTCCTGCTCATAGGGATTCAGAGTGTTGAGTTAGTGGTTTTAGTATTTAAAAGTCCCGGAAATAAAGACTATGAATATATTAATAAATGCTTAACATTAATATGGTTTAAGTTAAAAAAAAAAAAGGAAAAAAATCAATTGATAACACATTGCAGCATCAGACTCGCTCTGGCTGGAAAAGGGCCCTTTGTTTATCAGTCCACCCAAAGTAAATCATTTTCATGTGGTATTTCTATTTTATAGATCATGGTGTGGGTATTTTATTATTATAACACTGAAAAGCTATCCTGTTTGCCACTGAAGATAGTCTTTAATTCATATAATTTTTCTACCACATTGTCTCAAAGGTAATGTCATTACATTCTTAGGTTGGCTTTCAAAATTTTCATTGGAAATGTGGTTACACACCACATTATGCCCACTATATAAACTGGGGGCCATTACCTGGAAGGGTTAGATCACCACTTGGGTTGGGCTGGGTATCGGTCTGTGGGTGGTGAGTGATTGTATTCTCTTCCCTTGTTATTTCCCTTATCATTATTATTATTTGTGGTAGCAGCAGTGATTTGTGTTATACCTTAGTTACTGGACTGTTCTTACGCCAGAACATGGAAGTTACATTCTTTCGATTCTCCTCCCCATCCCTCTGGGAGCTGAGGGGAGGAAGGGAGGGGAGTAAATAACTACTGAGTGGCTGAGTTGCCGACTGGGCTTAAAACACGATGCCACAGCGAATAGATTAATAGCAGTAGTCAGAAATATGCTTAAGAGTAAAAAATATATATGCCAACAAAGACAGATATATGCCAACAAAGCAAATATTAATAAATACAATTAGAAACTATCATTACTTCACAAAACTTTTCAATAGCAGAAACTAGAATAGGTTTTCCAGTGATCTCCTAACATTTTAATTGTGATTTAGGAAATGCTTTAATAATTTTAAAGTTTATAACTTAAATTCCTCCCCACGTGGAGGTTCAAATTGAATTGGCTTGTAGAGAAACAATAACATCTACATCCATATATCTGAACAAAGGACACAACAGAAGTTATTCAATTAAAGCTTAAAAGAATGCAAACATACCCACAGATATATGATGCATCCCTTCTGACGCTGTAATGGGTAAATTAGTCTCTGTGATCACAAATTACTCTAAAAAGAATCTTTATAAAGGGTATCTTGGGCAAAAAAATTTAGCAAGTGGCATTAGTAGCTTAAGAGGTGGGACAATACCGCTTTATATACTGATTCTATATGTTGGACTTAGGTATGTCAAAATTTTTCCCTCATTATTGATGGTGAGGATACCTGAGATATAAACTGAATTGAAGCCAGATTCCAGCCTTGAAGGCTGGAGAATCGAAAATGGATAAACAGTAATGGGAAAAATAAAGATCATCCAATTTGGAAATAGTTCTTAAAAAAAAAAAAAAGAAAGCTGCACAATACAATAAAAAAGAAAACACTGACCATGCAATTAGATTGGGATTAGATTACCTAACTGTTTAACTACTTCACAGCTCATTCTTTTTTGTCAGACACTTACCAGGCAAACTAATATTGTTTCTGACAGTCACACATTCATTTAAACAATAATTCAAAGGTAGTTCCAATATTAATTATTATTAAAGCACTTTCATAAGACAAAATTGTTACTGTATTATTATTTATTCCGTATATGTAAAAACTTTGGCAAGACCAGACAAAATGTGCAACAGATGTAAAAAAAGTGATAAAAGATGTTAAACTTAACCAGTCTATATACAATATGAACATACTTTATTATATATTCAATAATCTCATTTCATTGTTTGTAAATGCCAAATTAATTACATCACTTATAAATTCAATAATATGATTACAATAAATTTTTAAATATTTTATGGCAATTCTTAAAGATGACAGTGATTTATTAATACTTTATCCAGGTTCTTGTTGTCAAAATATCTTGTTCTCACAAAAATCTTACCCTGCTTTTGTCAACATTGACTTTAAAAATGTTCTATTTAGCTTCTAAAAGCATTTGCAGTTCATCTTACTTAACTTTGGCCACCTAAAGATTGGTGTAAATTATTCAGCTTCCTTCTCGTTGTGTGTACTCCCTTGGACATCCCAGAAGTTCAGAGCAGGCTGGACACTCACTCTCCAGGACTACAAAATAAGAAAGGTAACATCCTCCCTTATGAGACCAACATAGACATGGTAGTCCTTACACAGCAAAAGAACCCTGTTAATGCATCTGTTTCATGTAACTGAGGACTCTAATCTACTCATGAATCACCTCCAAAGCTTTCCCCAACCTGATAGAGGTATAAGGATTCTGCTTTGTTTTCTTACGTTCATGTACATTTGTTAACCTGAGTTGGTTTGTTCTGGTTTTACAAGTCCCTTTAAACAACTTTTTGTATAGGCTGTTGTCAAACCAGGTGAAAATAATGTAACAGCTCATTTCTTGTTTATGAATCTTTTTCCCAACGTAAACTGGTTCAAGAGTGCATGAGAGGCTTTAAAAAAAATGAAAGTGGAAGATATGGCTCAGGGAAACACTTTATCTTGTTCTTTCCTTGGTATATAACTTCCCCAGATCTACCTTTGCCCTGCTGTGACTTAAAAGAAACATAAAACCTTAGTAAATGTTGGTCATATAGGTCTCTCACAATATTTGATAGAGATTTGCTGATGCTTTTAGTTTGCCTTTTTTTTTTTTTCTCCCTGTCCAGTGAAAGAACTTTATAATGCAAGTCATTGTGGAGCCAATCAACATGCACCAAATAGTTATTGTAGCAGACCTCTTTGGAGCCCCACTTCATACCCTGGTGATGAAATAGACCTTTGCAAGCTGCTAGTGATGTTGATATAGTGGATTAGACCTGATTAACAGGGCAAATGCATCATATAGAAAAATTTTAGCTTTCTAGGTTTCTCCTTCTCATTAATTTACCAGTTTGTTTGTAGAATTCTGAGAGTTGTGCATGTTTGTGTCTGAGTATTTTCTTGATGTTCCTTTCTGTGTGCTCCTTAATAAAAAAATAAACAAAGAAAGAAACGAAAAAACAACAAAATATTTGTCAAGCAGGTAAAAATGCTGCTGTGGAATGCAGTTTGAAATGGTTCTTACCAGGAATTCTATAACTTAAACTTGTAATAAAAAATGAATTTTGACCATCATTTTCCCTTTGCAGGGCAAAAATATCCTTATAGACAACTAACAGCATTTCTGCTATTTCAGAGACCTGGGAATTCAAGGATGCTTTCCTTCATCTTGCTCTCTTAGTGTGGTATGTTATAATTATTTTACTATACCTCTTCAGTTGGCAATGGTGTGCTGAGAATGATTTTGTAACCCTTACTAGGGAATTGATAATGGAAAACATATAAGTTAGATATAACCAGAATGGTTACATATAGGTGCTCTGGTCCCATACTCCTATTGGGGTTTATTATTGTTACTATTTTTATTTTAAATAATTTAACGGAAGTCCCACTGATTCTCATAGAGGACCTCAACCACCTCAGCATCTGCTTGGAGAGCAACATAATAGGGTGCAAGTATTCCAGGAGTTTCTAGCATTACAAGTGACAGCTGTTTGATGCATGGGCTGGATGGACATTATACAGGACTAACCCCATGGCCTTGTTAGGAGCTAGTCTATATAAAGTTGAAAAAGATCAATATGGTTGGATGGGTGGAATATGATATGGGTGAGAAACTGGCTAGGCCACTCTATTCAGTGAAGTGTGGCCTAGACTTTACTGGTGTCAAGTCTAGTGGTGTTCCTTACAGATTGTTGCTGAACTTAATATTATAGAATCATAGAATCATAGAATAGTTAGGGTTGGAAAGGACCTTAAGATCATCTAGTTCCAATCCCCCTGACATGGGCAGGGACACCTCACAATAAACCATGCCACCCAAGGCTATGTCCAACCTGGCCTTGAACACCGCTAGCGATGGAGCATTCACAACTTCCTGGGTAAACCCATTCCAGTGCCTCATCACCCTTACAGTAAAGAATTTCTTCCTCATATCCAGTCTAAATTTCCTCTGTTTAAGTTTGAACCCATTGCCCCTTGTCCTATCACTACAGTCCCTAATAAAGAGTCTCTCCCCAGCATCCCTATAGAGAGGCATGTCCTCAACATTTCTCTGGGCAATGGAAGGGAGTGAAACTTTAGCAAGTTCATTGACAGCACCAAATAAGAGAAACATTCAATGTGCTGAAGGGTAGGGGTGCCCTCAAAAGGTAACTGAAGGAGCTAGAAGCACAAGTGGCAGTAAGATGAAATGGTAGGTAAACATTACTCTATGACTGTTCATGTGGGTTCTGCTTTGACAAGGGTCACTTATTTTTATGAATGATAGAATTTATTTGTTAAAATTTGTATAAAAAACTCTAACACAACCAAAACATATGTTGTCCAGTAAACTGGAAGATGTAGCAGCTGTTTGAGTATGGAGCTTCACATGCTAATATGATACTCACTGTTTCTTTTGCTTAGCTAACTCAAAAGGGAAGGCAACATGTTAGCCAATTCAACTTAGAGATAATTTTCCCCAAATGTAATAGTTACATCTGGAAATATTCTAGTTTGGAGAAAGGGAAAGTACACAATAAATAGCATAACCATCTGCTTCTCTAAAAAGCTCTTAGTGCACAGATGAGCTCAAAGCACAGGTTTTCTGTTTGTTTTGGGTTTTTTTATTTTTTTGGTTGATTTAAGAGGTGCAAACAACTTTTTGCTAACCCTGTAATATGCATATATAGGTATGTGTTTTCTTAGATAAATAACATTATATTAAACCCTAAAATTCTTATTTGTTTGATCATTGTACTTCTTCACAGTTTGAAGCAATAAAACATGAGAATTGCCTGACTTCCTGGAAATTTAATATTCCCTGCCATTTTCAAAAGTTGGCATACCCTAAAAAATATTTAGACTGAATCCAGGTATACCTGAAAGGTTTTTGTATTCCTGCCTCCTTATGACTATCTTATAGCATCTGCTAAAGGAAAATCTGACAGCCTGTCACTTGAAGAAGAGTGTGGGAGGATAAGTCAGAAAACAAAAGTCATGTAACTCAAAATTAAAATTAGAAATTAAGTCACAACCCATATTTAATAGCAAAAAAAAAAAAAAAACCCACACAAAAATGTCATTTAGAGACCTTGAAAAGACATTAAAAGGTAAATTGTAGAGATTAACCTGAGAAGCAAACACTAATTTTATTTCCTCTGTGACTTTTAAAATGACATGAGGCCCCTGATCCATGCTCTGAGCTTTCAAATGTACACATGTGGCAACAGTGTAAATATAGGAAAACATCATCTTCTGATAGAACAATTGTTTTCTTCAAATTTATCTACACTTACAGTTTTTAAATTAAACTTTGAGCACATTCCAGTCAACAGGCCAGCTCAAACCAACATTACAGCTTTTAAAAACTTCCAGTGTCAGATGCTAATTCTTACTATGCATGCTTCCTCACTAGAAAAGCTAATTATCCAATTTGCAAGTCTAAATGGTCTAAATCTGCAGCCCCTGAAACTGATATGCTAAAACCCCAGTGTGCACTTACCCCTATCCTGTACAAAACAATTACAAAATTAAAAAATGCTTAATGATTCGCTTAGAAGGTATTTTTTTATTACTGAGACAAGATTCTCAACTTGGGGCAATCAGCCATCCATATAGCAAGAAGTCATGTAAGAAAAGTCCATAAAATAATGTCATTGTGGGGATATTTATGATGCTTTTCTTTTATTTTTTAAGTATGGAGCAGTTTACTGTTAGCATTTTTTCATCCATGCTTGCTTTGACTGATGTATAGGGAAAAACATAAACAGTTGTACAGGTGGAAATTCTGAGTGTCTGTAGAAGCACATGGGCTCATAAGACTATACTTACATACTTTAATACCGTGCAATTTTGTAGACTGTTATACTATTGAAACAATTCTGAATATGTTTGACAGTGTTATTTTAGATTTGCGTTATTTTGTATTGCTGGACTAATCTAAAGACAGTTGTCTATTAGGTTTCTGCACCTCATTGCAAAACATTAGAGAAAATAGGTAGAACTGAGTAAGTCCTTGGGTTTTGAAACACTACTAACATGTCTTCATAGTTTCAGTATGCTACTTGTAGCGTTGAAAGCTTTTGTCAACAGAACTTGTTTTGTAAAGTTCTTGAAACAATCCTAATGAATTGTAGCTGGGTCTGCTGGCTTTATTTATTTGTTTTTCTGCTGATTGCAGAAAATAGGTTTTTTTATCTATTTAAGCAGTGAATTTTTATTGCTTTACAAGAGACCTGAAGAGTCAGTGCTTACTGAGAATTACTGCACAAGGAGCTTCTGCTAAGTAGATTATTATAGACATCTTTTCATGCTCTTATATTAACTAAATGATGAATATTATGGCTCCTTTTTCATTTTCATTCTCAATTTTCCCCTTTTTTTTTTTTTTTTTTAGCTGAAGATGGTTCAAGTCTTAGCATGTAAAGTATACATATGCTACTGTAGCTTCTACTTTATATACCACCGAGCTTATTGGTGGGAAAATCCTAATATCCAGGATTAGCTTCATACGTTATTCTCATATGAAATGTCTCTATTCTATATCCTGTTCTTTTTCTTAGGTTCTCATAAACCAATTCTGCAAATAATTAGTGCTCTTTCTTAAAGGATTCATTGCAAAATAGACTCACACAAAGCTTTCAAACCTTAATGTTTCAGCTTTTTTCCTTTCCACACGTGAATCACTGCTAAATAAATGTGTTCACTGCTAAATAAATTAGGCTTGTCTGTGGCCTACCTATAGGGTTCCAACTGCAGGGAGGAGAGAAGAGAAATGGTAAATAACAAAAACCTAAAATTTACTGAAGGTCTTGCCTCAATTATGGGGAAATACTGGCCTAAAACCTGTTATTAACTTCAGGACATTAGAGAAATAAGAACAAGCATGCTCAGAAAATGTCAGATCCTATACAGTTCTAAAGGTTGACTTTTGAATCTCAAGCTCACTAGCCATCATCCAGTAGTGCCTGCAGCCTTGAGTCTGTAAAAAGTGACTTTCTGATTATGAGATAGTAATTAAATTTTTTTTCTTATTATTATATTTATTATTCTCTATGTATTAGGCTACAATATTTGGTGCTTTACAGTGCTACTTTTCATGAAATAATTATGGATCCATTGTAGAGCTCTTAAGGCCTGTATAATCCAAGGTCTTTCTATATAGGCATGTTAATTTGTCTCAGAAATGTTCATTGATTAAATTTTACTATAGGATAACCAAATTCACCAGCTTTCTTTCCCCCACCTATCCCATTGTATGTGCAAGATTTATCTACTTCCAATTATTAAAATATAGTCATAGTAAATATAACTGTGAAAACTGTATGAATATTGATCCACACCCTTCACACTAAAAGTTATTGCCTTTACTGCATTCATAGACAATAAGGGCTTCTGTTCAAGGGACCAGGAAGGCTTGATGAATTCATGACAAATCCTGCACAAAGATATACCCAATGCAGCATAAAGAGTCATGTAGTATGTTCTGCTGTAGGAGACACTACTGGGAAGACAGCAAGAGAAATGTGATACAGGTAGGAATCTGCACAGGAGATGCTGCAGTCCTGTCATCCTAGTTTATGTGAGTATATGTATATATGTACAAATAAACAGGTAGGTGCAGAATACCATTTGAACATTCTCATCATCCTCTGAGCTGTCAAGACGCCAGTCAACTGCAGATATAGAAACCACATTGCCAATAAAGCACAAAAATATATCCATATGAGGAAGAAAGTATGCTAACTGGGTCCAAACCCACCTCCAGTATGCAGCTCCAGAATCATTAACTGGCTTACATGTGGCTGCCTTAACATATCGACATCTGTCTGTCTGCATCTTTCTGCAGAGAGATGCTCTAATAACAGCTATTTCTGACTTACTCTGTAAGGATTATTATACTATCAGAGGTCAAATTAAAAAAAGCAACTTTTAGGGGAACAGGCATTAGTATTTTGTCGGTTTACTATAGTAACAACATCTAATAACACTGCCAATTGCTAAAGTGGACCTTCCATTACAAATCACTTGTTTCTTCAAGTGGTGCACTGTTTTCTAATTAATTGCTTATGCAAGACTTACAGAAAATAAGGGCTAGAAATTGCTGAAAATTATGGGAGAGTAGTTGATCACTTCAAACCAGCTATGAAAAAGGTTAAATTCTTCCTTTGAGCAGTACTCATGTTAGTCAGACTGTAGCCTGAAAACGTTTGCTTTATGAAATAAACTTCAGCTATTTTTACTCTGCACAGTGTATGGAAAGCCAGGCAATTTACCACAATAGAACAGATGCTTGTTTTGTTTTGTCATTATTATTGTTATAAATAAAAAGAATGAAGAATAAGTGATCCCAGCCAATGGAGAAATGTTATTGCTATAAATGAAAAGCTCTTAAATACTGAACAAATTAAGAAATCAAACAAAGAGAGATTATTACTTTAAAAGATCTCAAAAAAAAAATAATAAACGAAGGATTCTTATAATAACAATTTAAAAAGAAGTCTGAAAGAATAAAATGCATTATGGACTGAGCTTTCTTTGTTCCCACACCACTGTGGGTCACCTACTGTTTGGGGCCAGAGAAAGCGTACTGTAAGTTAAAGTTAAGCTGCCCCTTAAAGAAGCCAGAGCTCGGTGGTGTGGCAAGAAGTACTCATCTCAGCCTCCTCATTGGTAATTAGGTCACAATTTATGAGAAATGCCTTGCACTGAGCAGCACCATCCATAGTGAATGCTGATGCACATTCTTACAGCAGCAGAGGGCACATGGCAGCAAGTTGTTACAAGTCATCCTATAAAATCATAGGTGGCATGAATTAGGCATGCTTTTTTGTGGGGAGGGTAAGGGAGGAGAAACGTACTTTCTGGATCATGGGGATAAGTTTACGCATATATTCTATATATATATGTATGAAAAAACCTTGGTTGTGTTTTTAGCACTACAGGAACACACTTTGGATCATTTCTCAAATACAGGGAGAGAGATTTGTCCTTTCTGCATGCACTGTTTTTCCACTAAGGCTAGAGAACTAAAGTAGAGATTATACGGCTTAGTGAGGTCAGGCTGTCTGAAGACTATGTGTTTTTCTGAATAAACTGTCTACCTGGAAGTTTGCTTTGCTAACAGTAAGTTAAGCTAGATGATTGATCTAAAAAAAGCCAAACCTAGTGCTCAAAGAGTTAGCTATAAAGAACACAGTTCCAGACTGCAATACCCTAAATCTTTATGAGCTTTGTCTGTAGCATGTCAGGGGAATAAAAAGTTCCCAAATATTCCAAGACGACACATAAGTCAATTCTGATAGAGGCTCCCATGCAGTTGGCATCCTTTCCCCCTAACCTGTTTTACAAATTGCACGTGAAGGGTCCATTGGATCTATCAAGTTGCTTGGCTGATATCCCAGGTCAGACAGTTGGCACTAAGTAGGAAAGACGAATTCTGGTTGTTCAGTATGTGACAGGATTTTTATCACCAGCTATCACAGGTGATGGCACTTGCTCATTCAGTTTCATTGAAATGACTTCTTTTTATTCATGCTCCTCTCAATAGAGGTTTCTGGGTGAGATGCTTTACAGCTATTTTATCAACTCCATATATATGTATGTATATATAAAATATCTATATGCCTTCCTAATGAAAATTTTAGAGAATGACATGACATTCACTGGAGTTTGTCAGGTATGATGGGATTACATTATGAGCAAAAAGAAAAGAAAACTAGCCTTAGTCTAAGCTAATAGTTTTGGTGTGTTACCTTTCCTCTCATTCTAAGCTTCCAAGTTTTGGCTTCAATATTAGCTCCCTCCTTGATTGCTCTCTTTTAATTTCAATTGGTACTTCTTATAAAGGATATTAATATTATTCTATTATATATTAACATCCACCTCTAAGAAGAAGATGCTAAAGTAGTATTTTAATTTCCTTTTTAAAAAGATTAAATACTTAGACTTCTAAGTCTTCTTTTAAAGAATTTTTTTTAATTACAAAATACTGAATAGTTGAACATTTCAAAAATTTGAACTACATAACTGAATATATTTTTTATTTCTGTTGGGTTTTTTTAAATTGTGTTCACAAGAAAATCAAGAAAAGAATCACTAAATAATAAAAAAGTTATTCCAGGATTACATGAATGTGAAATATAAAAAAGTATTTTTTTCTTTCAGTTTATGTGTGAAGTCTTAACATATATCTAGACTTTATTATTTTCCTTCTGAGTCTTTTGTCTCATTTCAGTAATAATTTCTCTAACTCAGAGATTTTGCATTTGTTTTTCCATTTCACTCATAATTTTTCACCCATCTACCATTTCTTTGAATGATTTATCTTTTTATTTTTTTCATGAGAATGATTTCTATGCACAGATTTTGACCAGCACTGCCATATCTAGTGTTAGGGGGTGCAATTTCTAGGTTCCCATCCCTCCCCAAATCCCCACAAGCCACCTTTGAAGATCCACATGAAATGCAGAAAAAAAAACTTCTGTTTCAAAAGGCAGATATTTGCAACTGTCATGCAGTGCTGTACTTCCACAGAATCACAGAATGCTGCAATCAGAAGGGACCTCGGGATATTACCAGACCCAAACTCCCTGCTCAAGCAGACACACAGTTGCTTGGTTGCCCTAGACCATGTCCAAATGCTTTCTCAATATTTCAGAACTTCTCTGATCAATCTGTGGGAGTGCTCACTCACCCTCACTGTAAAAAAAAATGTTTCCTTCTCCAGACAATCCAGTCCCAGCCCTTTCAGCCTCTTAGAGGATTAATGCTCTAGTCCCACCATCATCTTTCTGGCACTTTTCTGGTTTCTGCCCAGCAGCTCCATATCTTTCTTGTTCTGGGAGACCAGAACTGAGCACAGCACTTCAGATGTGGCCTCAACAGTGCTGACTAGAGGAGAAGCATCACCTCCCTCCCCCTGCTACTAAAATTTTGCCTTGTTCATCACATGATGCAGTTTGGCATTTTTGCCACCACGACACATTGTTGGCTCATCTTCAATTTGGTGTCCACCAGGAAGCCCAGGTCTTTTTCCACAGAGCTGCTTTTCTGCTAAACAGCCCCCAGCATATCCTGATGCTGCAAGCACCACTCCTCAGCATATATTGAGGAGGTTGTTTCTTTGCAGGTGCTGGATTTTTTACTTCCCTGTGCTGAAATGGAGGAGACTCCCATCAGCCATTGTCTCCAGCCTGTTGAGGTCCTCTAGGGTGGCAGCACAATCCTCTGGCATATCAGCCACTACTCCCAGTTTTGTGTCATCCACAGACTTGCTGAGGGTACATTCTGATCCATCATCCTATCATTAAAGCAGATATTGAAGAGGACTGGACCCAGCGTTGATCCCTGGAATACGTTGCTAGTTACTGGCCTCCAAGCAGACTTTGTGCCACTGATTTCCAGCTCCTTGGCTCAGATGTTCAGCCAGTTTTCAACCTTTCTCTCTCTGCTCATCCAGCCCATACTTCGTCAGCTTCTCAATGTGCATCTTATTGCAGGCATAGTCAAAAGCTTTCCTAGGTATGCAGTATCCACTTCTCTTGCCTTGTCTACCCAGCCAGTCATTTGACTGCAGAAGGCTATCTTGTTTGTTAAGCATGGCTTCCCCTTGGTGAATCCTTGCTGATTACTCTTAGTTCCCTTCTTGTCCTTCATGTATGTTATGGTTTAAACCCAGACCATAACTAAGTACCGTGCAGACATTAACTCAAACCCCTCCATTCCTATCCCCCTAGACAGGACTGGGAGGAGAATCGAAAGCACTTAAAACCCACACGTTGAGATAAGATCAGTTTCATAATTCAGGAGCAATATACTATTACAACTAATAATGTTAAAGGAAATAACGAGGTGGGAGAATATAAAAACCAAAATGGGAAAGGGAAAAAAAAAAACAAAACAAAACAATAAACCCAAGTGATGAACAGCACTATTGCTCACCACCCGAAGGCTGACACCCAGCACTATCCAAGCAGCTATCTGGGCCTTTCAGGTAACTTCCCACAGTTTATATTCTGGACATGATGTGCTGTGATATGGAATACCTCTTTGTCTAGTGTGGGCCAGGTGCCCTGTCTCTACTTCCTCCCAGCTTCCTGTGCCCCTCCTCACTGGTGCCGCACAAGCAACTTGAAAAGTCCTTGATCAGGGTATGTGCTATTTAGCAACAGATAAAACATCAGTGTGCTATTATCATTATTCTCAGACTAAATCCATAGTCTGCACCAGCTACAAGGAAGAAAATTATTCTACCACAGCTGAAAACAGGCCAATTGTCTTTTAGTTGGTGACATAAAGAAAACTAAGTTTAAAATATATTTATATGCTTAAATATACAAACAATGATTATTAAGCTGTGCAGCTGATATTATGAACATGCTATTATAAAATTAAACTTACATTCTAAAATAGTTGTCTACATTTACAGAAAAAGAATCTTAGGCTTCTCAAGAAAACATAAAGTGAAAAGCTATCCCAAAAAAAATCACTCTTGTTTTAACTCAGACTTGCTAGGCTGAAATCTCTCACTGAAGTCTCAGAATTGTTCTCATATGAGAACTAAATGAATACTGAATATGGTCCTCAATTTTAGGTGCAATATGACTTTGGAAAAGATACAGGTCTGCTTACAACCTGCTGTTGTCAGCATAAAACACAGACACTGGAATGAAAGCAACTGACCAAACTGATTTGCCTTTCATTTCTTGCACAGAAATTTGCATAAGGAAGTGATGGAAATCCCTGAAACCAGCTGTGCTACCAGACTGTGTTATGGTTGTTTACTGCTGTAATACAAATGACAAATTAATGTAGTCCCTCAGAGAAGCAAATGAAATATACCTAAAATACAGGCACCACTTCTCTACCCTTGCAAGGTGAAACCCTGAACAAAAAAAAAAACAAACCAAAAAACAAAAACAACAAACAAACAAACAATCAAACAAAAGACAGGAAAAGCAACAGCTTTTTGTCTTCTTTTGGTAAATTTACTCACCTCCAGTGAAGATGGGAGGTCACTTGTCACAGGAGACTGAGCTGGCTCCCTCACAAATATCCTCCTATGATTCTTCTGACACACTGTGGTTTCACAACACAAGGTTGAGCCTAAGTGATAAGTCTGAGCTCTTTATTACTTTTCTTCTGGAGTTCCAATGTGATTGCATCCCTTTGCTGAGATTTATCATTATGAGTTTTTTATACAACTTCTGAGAGTTGTAATTTCCTATCTGAGTCAGTCTAGGACGTGTCCCCTAATTGAAGATCTTCCCATTTGGACAAAGCAAAAATTAGCATTTTAATAATCATGTAAAGCTCAACTGAACAGTTGTATGGCAGTATGGCAGTAAACAGTTACTCAAGTGTTACCTGAGCAGGCTTTGTCTGGATAACCAATAGGCTGTTATTGTCTATTTGGTTGGTTGGTAAAGCTGTATTTTTCTAGACAGGTCCATCATTTCTTCATTGACCTACACACGGGTTTGGGTGCTATATATAGTAATAATGATCCCCAGTAGGACTGTATAGATGCAAAGAGTATCATCAGTACATGAATTCTACAGTCTGACTTGATTTTAATGGTTGATTTAGATTGTCCTATTTTCAATGTAATATCAGAATTTCAAAGACCAGATTTCTGTAGTTGAAACGTATGCCAGAAATCGTGACCACAGAAGCAGGGATATATAGCAGAACTTGGCAGCTCTAATCCTGCTTATTTCAGGAATTCAGAAAGCTTAGTACTAGTGTGCATAGGATGAGTAGCTCACCTTAACGCAGAGCTAATTATAAGTTTCTTGTGCTTAAAAAATGGCATATGGTCACTAACCTTACAAGAAATAATAAGAAAGGTTGCACTAAATAAATGAAAAAAAAAAAAAAAGGTGTAGTGGGCACATATATGTCTTACTTATATTCTTCATTTAATACTTCTGCTTCCCTACACTCCATCCTTGTCTTCCCAGCACATACTGAAGAGACTGGCATGCGTTGTATATAGCAGATGGACATGCCATGGCATACACAGATTCTCAGTGAAGCTCTGGCACACACATTTTCTGCTGAATTTGCTAGCTATCAAGGACCCCAACAGCAGCTGTTTCACAAAAAATGTTGTTTACTGTCATCGTATTAAAAATAATTATGCCAGGATGAATCAATGAAACTAAATAAATGAAACAACCTTAGATCAATCTGGATTAATATTTTTGATATCTATTTCCACACTTTGATTTTGTTTTAATTGGAAGGTATTTATTTAAAATAGGAATTTCAGCTCTCATCCTGAATTCTGGACTAAGGCACTCTACCCAATAACTTGGGCTCTTTTGAAATAACTGTTGTAGACCTGGTAGGTTTTTGATAGGTTTTGCTCATGTTGATAGGGCAGTTTCAAGCAAACAGTATCTGTAGATTCCACTGGTAGATGCAAAGAACTTTCATCATTACTATATATTGTTTGTTCTCAGTCGTTTTTGGGTTGTGGGTTTGTTTGGGTTTTTTTAGTTCTTCAGTGTAGGCTAGCCCCAAGTGATTCACTTTGGTAGACCTTATATTACTTTCTTGGATGTATTAGAAGTGCGGATTTTAAATCTCTTACTTTGATTTTTCTTGGTATTGTTAATACTATCACAAGCATAATGTTTGCTCATATACATACTTACCTAAAAATAAGTATACACTCAAAGATATATTAGATTTACCCATTATGTCTCCTGTTCAACTAGCTGGCTAGTATGGCACAGAATTAGAAGTCTTTCTTCTTAAAGACTATTAAAATATTTTGTTATTTCTAATGTTATCTGAACAGTGGAAAGAATTAAATGTGTAGAGAACAAGAAAGAATTATATCTTTTCCAGTCATGTTTTTCCTCCATACCTACTGTAACCACCATCTAGTTTTCTCTCAGTAGATTTTAACTTTTGTTTGGTGATAGATAAATGTGATGCCTGATTTGAAGATTTCAATATTAAATGCAATATACCCTTGTGTGTCTAAGCTTGCAATTCATTCCCATTGTAATTTTTCATTTGCAACATGTTAGGTTTTGACCCTCAGTTCGAGACTATGATACTGATAAATGTCCAGATAATTGCCATTAATGTAGGGTCTTCCTGACAGTAACTAATAATACGAAACATGACTGTGGCTCTTTCTTTAAGCCTTTAATTTTTTTTTTTTTTTTTTTTTTTTTTTTTTTGTTATTTAATAAAAATGTACTAAATGAGATTGCTCTTACACTTGTTGAATAATACCTCCTCATTAACCAAATACATTTCAACACTAACTTGATACCAAATACCAATAGCTCAAAAGTGTACAAAGAAAATGACAATGTAATTACCTTGAATTTAGGGCTAAAGGTAAGCATTTCAGCATTCCAGCATTAAAGTTATTGCTATTAGTAACTACCATTTCTGCAGTTGCTCAGGGGTCTTTCTTTGTCTTCTCTAGTTAATACCATTGCAGGTTTATCAGAGAAATACTTATTTCCTTACAGGGGAAAGAGTATTTACTGCAACTGATGTTCTCTTCTATTTTCCCATGGTAGGATTTTGCTTGTAGCTCGTATTTGAAGTTAACCTACTGACCTCACCTTTACTTATGCACAGCTTATGCTATTACTTACATTAAGATCTGCTAGGAAGTCTTGTTCTTTTTCACGTGAATAAGTAAATGTAAAATCCCACTGCATAGATTTGTCTTTGCGGAACCTACCTGTACCTTAATTCTGCACATACAGGTGTCTCAAGATCTGACCTGAAATTTTTTTTTATGTTGAGGATGCTTTGTATCACATATATTTTCCCTTATGGAATACATATGTCCAATATTTTTTTTTTACAAAAGTAAGAGAGCAAGAACCAGCTTATCAATTTATATTAGGACACTGATTATGAAAACTGACCTCTGAGCTGTACAAGTTAACTATGTATTTTAGATCTATACTTCACTTGTAATCACAAATTAGTTCCTTTTAATGACTGCCCACTTAAAAGATTTACCAATATTTTGCTTTCTTGTTCACCCCTACCTTGTGTGAAATTATAAGCTGCTATATTATTAGCTAAATTTTTGTAATATTAAGGTCATTTGAAGCTGATTACAAGGCTGCCTGTATATAAAGTTATACAAAAGAAATTGCATTGATTTTGCACTAGCGGAATGAATTATTTCTCACCTAAATTAACACAATCATTAAAAATGCATTAGCAGAAAGAACAAAAGGTGAAAGTACCTAGTTTAGTGAGACTTGCTATGGCAATGATTTGGTCTGCAGACCTAAATCTGATCTGACTGGATAGCTAGGTTTTAGAGGCAAGAAAAAGAAACTGCATGCAGACTGAGAAATAAAAATGAATTATTACTTGCTGAAAATAAACTAAACTCTGTAGCTAATAAGACATCATTATCTAGATCACTTTGATTTATGCTGTATTTATATATAAAAGTTTTGTTTTGTTTTGTTTTGTTTTTTATTCTCCTTTATTTTTTACAGAATGAAGAAACAGCACCACAGATGAGGTAACTCACTCACACTTTGTCAGTTTGGTCCTTGAAAATATTTTTCTGTGTCTGGGTTGTGCAGCAACATTTCAGGCACCATTACAATGGTACTAGAAATTGCAATTGCCACAACCTTGTAGTGTCAGCTATGTTACCTGGTGTACAACTAAACCACTGATGCAGTTCCCTAAGAATATATTCAGAGCTTAAATAGGCTTTGTCAGGAAGATTTATGCCTTGTGACAAAGTACACCATCTTTTCTTAGAAGTTCTGTAAGCATAACTAAGCGCAGAAGCATTAAAGACAGAAAAATACAGCTAGATGGCCCCAAGTGCAACAACAGCTACATCTCTCAAAAAATAAGTTACCCACATGACATGGCAGACTATGGGGAATGAATAGGAGAAAACATATATCAGTAAATCAAAAGAAGTTCAAAAGGCATTATGCAGCATGTGTAGCTTTTACTCACCCTCATTGACAGCTGGTGTCAGAGTGATCCTTATTTGACATATTGTTTGGGTTTTGTTGTGTTTTTTAAAAGGAAAGCATTTCATCTTGTGGCAGGAGAATGACTTAGTAAAAAGGTAAATATTATTAAGTATAAGACAGTGAAGCAGTTCTACTTTGCTCTGCAAGGGTCTTTCAGTTGACCTTGGGCAAATGCCTTTACTGTTCCATGTCTCACAGTGCTCATCAAAATTCCTATTTGTGATCTGTGGATGACTGTGATAAACTAATATTGTCATGAATATCATCCACAGTTACTTTCAATAAGGGTGTGTCTACAACATAAGGTTTTATTTTTTCTTTGTTAATTTGCAAATTTATAATTAAAAGTTTGCAATTTGTTCAATTTATGGCTCAAAATTTTCTCAAAAAGTTGTGTTAATTAACTTTGGAAAATATCTATTGAACTACAAATTTAATTTGCAAGTTTTTGGCAGTTTTATCTCATAGTGACCTAAACAGTCCTTAGTTCATTAGTCTTTTGTGAAGTATATTCTTTGTTTAGACTATTTACAAGAATTATCTTGTCTATAACTTAAAAAAAAGAATGCTACAAATTTCATCTTTCTTGCATGTGGTAAAAAAATTGTTACCAAATAGATATATTTGTAATCTGCAAGAATACTGCCACCCTTTCCATTTGAAACTAATGTGCTGCAACTTTTCAATGAAAGGCACAGACAATGGCTTTACACCTCATTTATGTGAGTCAGAGTAATACCACTGATTTTAATGCAACTATTGCAAAACTGAATAGATGGAGCTAGATAAAAAAAAATAATCATTGATATAATTAAAAATGACTATGCAAAATAGTCCAGAAAAACAAATCAACATTTTCAACAGAAAATATTCTAAGAACAGTAAACTTCTTCTACAGAATGACCATTTAAGATAAAAAAAAAAAAAAAAATACACAAAAATCCTTTTTCTGAAAATTAGCCATTTCAGTCATGTCTGCAGAAATTATTTAAAAATATCAGTGAATGATCGAACCCCAACAGGATAAGGAAATTTTTCTGCAGTTTGTTAATGCCAATTCCTTAATAAGGAGTGCCTGGGAACTTGTTGCTGTTTCCCTACATACCTTGAAAATCCTATCACATATATAAGGGCAAAAGAAATAAATTTTATCAGAGAATCATCTAGGTTGGAAAAGACCTTTAAGATCATCAAGTCCAACAGTTACCCTAACTGCCAAGTCTACCACTAAACCATGCCACTAAGGGCCTCATCTACACTGTTTTTGAACACTTCAGGGGTCAATGATTCCATCACTTCCCCAGGAAGCCTGTTCCAATGCCTGATCACCCTTTGAGTGAAGATTTTTTTCTTAATATTTAGTCTAACCTGCACCTGGTGCAGCTTGAGGCCTTTCCCCTTGTCTTATTGCTTGTTACTTGGGAGAAGAGACCAAACACCTCCTCACTCCATCCTACTTTCAGGCAGCTGTAAAGAGCAATAAAAGTCTTGCCTGAGCCTCATTTTCTTCCAGCTAAACAACACCAGTTCCTTCAGCTGCTTCTCATAAGACTCGTGCTCTAGACACTTCACCAGCTTTGTTTCTTTTTTCTGGACAATGTATTTCTTCTCATGACAGGCCCAAAACCGAACAGAGTCTTGGAGATGTGGCTTCACTAGTGCTGAGTGCGAGGGGGATGACCACTTCCTGGGCCCTGCTGGACACTCTAGTTCTAATACAAGATGGGATGATTTTGGTCTTCTTGGCCACCTGGGCTCACTGACAGCTCATATTCAGCTGGCTGTTGATCCATATCCTGCATTCCAGCCATTCTTTCCCAAGCCGATAGTGTTATATGGGGTTGCGTGACCAAGGTGCAAGACCTGGAACTTTGCCTTATTGAGCACCATACAATTGGCCACAGCCCAACAATCCAGTCTCTCCCGACACCACTATAGTGCCTTCCTACCCTCCAGCTGAACAGCATTCCCACCTGACTTGGTGTTGTCTTCAAACTTATTGAGGGTGCACTAGGTCCATTTGTCCAGATCATTGATAGAGATATTAAACAGAACTGGCCTAAATACTGAGCCCTGAGTGACATCACTAGGGGCTGGTCACCAACTAGCAATGGTATCATCTAATCAGAAACTAGCTGCACCAGTTGAGAATACATGCTAAAGCTACCAATAATTTAAATTTTGATCTCTAGGTTAGAATATTATCCTATTTGATTCTATGATTTTTCTAAGAAAACGTGTCAGATACTCCAACTCTGGAAAAATGGTATTGTCAGAATTTTCCTCTCACTAAGTGGCCTCAGCATGTCAATTGTATCCTGAAGGGAACACACTGTCTCCTTGTCAAGTATCAAATTGATTTTCAAATTGCTTTGATGACTTATAAGGCAGTGCAGTTTGAGAAGTATGTATTTATCAGAATTGTTTTCTCTGTATGAGCCCAGTCACCCTTTGAGATCGTATAAAGCAAGTGAATTGGCAATTTGGGAATGTACAGGAAGGTAAAATCTTGGGAACAGTTATTTAGCTGGTTTACAACTCAAATATGTAATTGATCTCTGATCAGGATCTGTAATGTGACTTGGTCCACTCATATTTACATAGCATTTCAGACTCCTGTATATGTTAAACAATATTTCTTTGTCCTAATATCTATGTGATGATCTGTAGCAGGACACAGGAACTGGTTTTGAGCACACTTTTAAGGGAAGGAATTTGATTGAAGGATGCCTTATAGCTGAAAAGGAAAGGACTGGTTGCTGCATGTGTCAGAACTTTCATGCTTAAAGTTGACTTATGACTCTGCAAAGGACATGATATTATGTCAGTCGGAAATCTATGACTAGTGTGTATGCTGTAGAATTCTTTATATATATTCAAAACTTTGCATTTGTAGGTGCCGAAGCTAGAGCAAAAGATGACCCTCTACTGAAAAAAAATCTTTTTGTGGTACATCTTGACGCACAGGCTTAATGTCAAAGTCAGTACATTTACCCCTTAAACACATTTAAGTTAGAGACTGAGCAAATAAAAAGCCTTTCCTGCTTCAAAAAATACCCAGATGAAAGTCTTCATTATTATTTAATACCACAGCAACAGCTGAACACCCATTTGCCTTGTCTGCATTGTATTAGAATGTGTTGCTCATATAATAAATGATAAAACCTAAATTTCTGTTTCTGAGAGAATTTCCAAAAACTAGAGGTGTTTTGCTAACATATTTATCCTTTTCAATGTGAAAAGAGTGTAAAAATTGAATCTGCAAGCCTTCTGTCAAAACAGTTGTTTGCTCTCAGTTTTAGATATAAGAGGACCCCCAAATTCTGTCAGTGCTAATAACGAAATTCTATAGCCAGTATTACTTTTCATTCACCTCTGTCTATTGCTGATCACAAATACTTAATATATTTTGACAAAAAAAATTATGCCTATCAACTGAATAGGTTTAGGAATTGATAACGGTACAGCAACTATCCCCACTTTCTAACAGATATTTGTAAAATTAAGAGGGTGAACTTAGACATGAGTGAACGATGTCTGTTGCCTAAAGGAGTTTAGAGTGAGTTAGAAATGTGAGAATAAAACCAGAAATAAAGCTTTGTTTGGCTAGATATGTGTTTGATTTTTTTCCCATATTGCGATGCATCTCTTGTGTACTTTAATTCTCATGGTGCTGTAATTCACGTGGTCTCCAAAATATGCAAAATAAAATGCATTTATTTAGTCATTGTTGGAAGTGGTCTTTTGTCTGTGTGTGGTTTTGATAAAATAGAATTTTTCAAAATTCAAGTTTTTTTAAAGAAGTTTATGCCTAACTGCACTAACACTTTGGTTAATTATATGAAACTGACCAGTTGTAAAACATTGGAGCCATGTGCTTTAAGGTAGCCTAGAAATCTCTTTCTACAGAAAATATGTCATGTCATTTTATAATATGCCAAGCAAAATTCGTGAAAGGAAGGAGCATGTCAGTAAAAGCTATCTCTTTGTAGATTAGTGAGAGTTAAACAATGACAACTGCATAAAGTAGAAAAGGCTTTCACATGCTGGGAAAAAAAACCAAAAAGGAATAATAAAATTCAATGAAATCTAATCTAATATTTTTAACATTAGACATTTTCTGACTCTTTCAAGCTGTTCAAAAGGTGTGGAGGAATACAGTTCGTATGTTTTCCTCCTCTTACTGACTTTTCTTTCACAAAAATACACTGTCATCTCTGATTATGTATTTTTATAGTAATTAACAAAATAAGTTGTTGGTCGTAGGTGATGGAGCTCAGTACTTTTATCGATAAATATTCTTCAAACTTATAAAGATCTTGCTGGTAATGTAAAATTACTTTTAAAATGCTTTTTTATTTTTAATAAATGTAAGTGTTCATGCTGACATTTGCAATATGACTAGCTACATCCTTCTTTACATTTATTTGAAGTGCTCTGAAATCTATAATGAGACAAGGCAGCTGTAATTTCAATAAAATTAGACTTTATGTTTCCTTAACAAGCTTCTTTGAGCTAAGTTTAAAAAATAATGTATTTTCATTCTGGCATAGAACATGAAAATCAATTAAAATATCAGAAAAACATTTCAATTCGCTAAAAATAGAAATAAGCATTTTGACATCTAAAGAAAAAATATGTCAGAAGTTTAAAGCATTTATTCTTAACTGAATTTGCTAACATGTAAAATACCTCAAGATGGTGATTTTTGGCCTTTGTTTATGACAGGCACTTTGAATTTGGCTTCAAAAATTATAAAGGTTTAGTACATGTTAAGATATCTGCATGATACTACTAATTTTACTTGATAAATAACATAATTCCCCATGTCTGTATATTTATTTCACCATGAATATGGCAGATGTAGCCCCTACAGTCATGATTAGAACCTATATATTTGTTCAAGACAATAGTAGTTAGTTCCATCTGATGGATGTGTAATGTTAGCACGTAGACAATTTAAATGTAAGCCAGATAACTTATTGTTTAATGGTAAGCACATTGACCTGATGGGCACACAGGTGAAGTATACAGTTAGCAAAGGGTAAAAATAGTCAGGTGCACTTATAATGCTACAAAACATTTAATAAATATAAACAACATAAGCAGACTGAGTCCAGTATGTCAATTTCATTGCTTGAGATGGACAAATCATGCAATTATAACTTTGGAAAGGTTTATACATCCTTTTAAAAAAGGTCTTCATGGTGAGTATTCATTAATACCAGTTGTGAAAATTATTCCTTTTTTTTTTAATTAAATTAAAAAAAAAAAATGTTCAATTAACATTTCTGTCAGGATCAGCAGTCACAGAAAACAAATCAGAATCACTGAATATGCACATCTTTTGCCAAACCTTAAAAAAAAACAATGAAGTGCTCTGGTGTCGTGGCTTAAGGCCAGCTGGAAACTCAGTACTACACAGCCGTTCACTCCCTCCCCACCCTTCCTCCCCTCTTCCCCCCCTGCCCCCGAAGGATGGGGAGGAAAGAAGTCAAAAGAATGTAACTCCAGTAACTAAAGTATAACACAAACCACTGCTGCTACCACGAATAATAATAGCTATAACAGAAATAACAAGGGAAGAGAATGCAATTGCTCACCACCCACTGACCGATGTCCAGCCTGACCAAGCAATGGTCTAACCTTTCTGGGTTATATTGTTTATATAGTGGTCGTGATGTGTTGTGGTATGGAATACCTCTTTGACTAGTTTTGGTCAGATGTCCTGTCTCTGCTTCCTCCTGGCATCCTCTCCTACCTGGCAGAGCATGAGACTCAGAAAGTCCTTGGTCAGAGTAAACATTACTGAGCAGCAACTAAAAACATCAGTGTTACCAGTGCTGTTCTCAGACTGAAAATCAAGAACACAGCATTGCACTGCTTACTAAGAAAGAGAAAAATTATTGCTACTGATGAACCCAGAAGATCTGGAGATGTTATCACTGTATCTATGTAATTAGTTCCACTTAAAATAACTATGCTGTAGCATTTATATTTTAGAAAAGCATAAAGAGCTCTCACCTGAGATTAATCTTATCTTTTGCTAAGAGAATGTGCAAACATATATACACAGGAAATTATTTATATTCCATGGACATAAACTCAAACTCACAGATAAAGTATCATGGGATAATAAAAGGGCATGCCAGAGTTAAGAGAAAATAAGACTTTCAGTAAGAGAGATAGCAATGTTCCAAGTTCTAGCATGGAGTTTTGTGCCACACTGAGAGGAGACTGTGATAAGAAGGAACCTATCCCAGTTTCTGTAGAAACCAAAAGGAAACTGTTTCGACCCAGACAACATGACCAGAACTTCAATAAGATTGTTCAGACCTGTCTTATGTGTGCTGGAAAAGCACTAAATCGATGACTCTGTTGTGGTTTAAGCCACTCACATAGTTCACTCACTCACTCCCCCTTCTCTCTTCAAACCCCACTCCCGGGAGGATGGGGAGGAGAATTGAAAGAATGTAACTCCTGCAGGTTGAGATAAAAACTGTCCAGTAACTAAGGTATAACACAAACCCACTACTGCTACCACCAGTAATAACAATGACAAGGCAACTACAAGGGAAACGAATACAACTGCACGCCACCTTATACCAAGCCCGGTCCAGCAATGAACCCCCCTCTTCCAGGTCTCAGTCCTTAGTTTTTACATCCTGGGTATGACATGCTGTGATATGGAATACTTCTTTGGTCAGTTTAAGTCAGGTGTCCTGTCTTTGCTTCCTCCTGGCTTTCCCTCCTCCCTGGAACACCATGAGACTCAGAAAGTCCTTTGTCAGACCAAACATTACCAAGAAGTAACTGAAAACATCAGTGCTCTCAGCACTCTTTCCAGGCTGAAAGTCAAAACCACAATGCTGCACCAGCTACCAAGAAGGAGAAAAATGACTGCTGCTGCTGAATCTATAACATTCAGCCAGGAATATAGGATTCAAATTTACGGACTCACTGCCTTTATCTTCTAAACTATGGTGTGAAATCCATGCAATATAATGCAAAAAAATACTTTCATTAGAATGGATTATAGCTTGTGGGCTCAAAAGTTCATTTCTGCAACCTAATTAAATATCTCATCCTTCTTTCACGTAACTAGTTTTGATTTCTGTGGAAATCAAAGGTACTCAAGATAGGTTACAATTTTGTGTGACATAAATCATCATTGTTCCAGTAGAACTGTCCTGATTTATACCTACTTAAGAACAGTTTCATGAAGCCCCTAGCAAGTTAGTATTTCTTAAAATTATTGAAATCTTGTTAGATTTGTATATCTATAATTTGTTTTTATAAAGTATGTTTTGGAGAAGAGGTTTAGTATTGTCACCTACATTCCTTACTTATTCTGCCAAAATAAAGCTCTCAAAGATGTAAATTTCATGTCAGGTATTTAAAATATGTCTAAAACTCTTCCGATAAATTGTATTTATTAAAAAAAACTCTAAAAAGATAGATTTATAAATAATATGCCAGGGAAAGGACACAGATGGATTCCCTGGAAAAACTTTACTGGTAAACACAGTAAATTAAAATAACAGCAACCAGTACTTAGCTGAAGAGTTGCTCATTATAGTGAAGATTATCCCTTGGTCTCTTGGCAGAGATTTATAGGAGAATCTGTGTACATGGTCAAGGAGTCTACACTCCAAATATCTTATTCCCAGGCTATGCTGAAGAGAAAGTGCAGTCAGTGAAATCTGGAGAGCTGTGGAACATGAATAAAACTTATGTGCAGCACAGCCAGAGGTAGAAAAGCCACAAATGCCCCCACTGATCAGTTCCTCAGCCCTGTTGTCCATTAAACAAAGCACACAGATTGCTTTACTGAACTTCTCGGTACCACAGGTTAGTTAATGGAGAAGACAGTGGAGGAATATACCAGTCTTGTTTTATCTGTTCTGGCTGCTCTGGAGTATTGAAAAATTAATATTTTTTTTCTTACTGATTTTGAAAAGTTTTCTCAAAAACTTCCTCAACTATCTACTTAATTTTCTTAAAGCTACAGCTGAAAGTGCTTTTGAAAGAAACACAAAAAAGAAAAACTAAAAAAACATATATATTTCTGCAATATATTTCAGTTAAAACCCACACAATTTGCTGCATTTATGTTGCTTTGGATTTTTTTTTTTGGTTTTGACCAGAGGAATACAGCTCTAGATGATGCATAATCCCACTTACCTCATTTTCTCACAACTTTGTTTTTACAAGTGTCAAAATGTTTCTGTCCATCGTTTCTAATGACAAAAAAAATGCATAAGCTATAGGTTTAAAGGTAAAATAACATAAAGCATGTCAACAGAAAGATTTTCAGAAAAAGATAGGGATTATGCAGCTAACACTGCAATGACAAGCAAGTTTGTTTTCATAAACAGTTTTGCCTTGCCTCAGAAGGGTTAACACACTGGCATGGGCTAATAAAATAAAAATAGGAAATCGTTCCAAGGTAGCTGGAAGTGAATAAACCTTTTAAAATACCTAAGTTATTAATAAATATGAATAAATAATCTTATTTTCTAAATTATTATTATTATTGTTTTTTTCTCTTTAAGACACAATCTTTCCCATCCTGGGACACACAGTGACAAGACAAAACAAGAAGAAACCCCAGCTTTCTTTTTGCATTGTTATACTTCTTCAATGTTTCTTGATCATTACGTATGTGTTTGAAAGTTCAAGAACTGCCCAGCAGTATGAGATGGGAGTCTAGAAAGGGATTTTTGTGTTGAAGGATTTATTCTTCAGCAAATACAATATGCGCATGTATGTGATTCAGCCCTAGCAATATGTGATTATTATTTTTTCCAGCTTTAGCTGGACATCATCTGCTCATTAATTCAGATTAACAAATGGGAGTTCTTGACGTTATGTTTGAGGGTGACATATCTAGGACAATAAAAAAAAACTAATATTACCAACATTGTAGTCATATGTTAAGAAGGTTGAAATTCCCCATTTCAGGGATACCATAGGTCATAAATACACATAGAAAAATAATGAAAAGTAAGGGTTTTTCTCTGGCTATGCACATTTTTTTGTGTGTGTGTGTCTTTCACTTATCACAAAATATATAAATATTTGATGACAAAAAAAGAGAAGAAGCAACTGTAGTTTAATGTAATCTGGTAACAAAACTTCTCCTGACTTTATTTGTTCTGGTTTCTGTGACAAATATGATAAATTCATATCTAATATAATCTATTACAAAAATTATGCTGGAGCTGCATCAAATAAATTAAAATATAGCTACAATACTTGGTCTTAGTTCAGGATTTAGATGCATTCTGATATCTTAAAATGTAGTTATTTTACTCATCATTGTAGCAGTTGTCTTTCAGACTTCCTGTAGCTTATTGTATCCATAACCCTTAGTAAACAGCCTTTTTTTCTGATGCAGTTTCTGGGGTCAGTAAATTGAAACAGAAAAAACAAGCTGGTTTCTTTACCCAAAGAATAATCTGCTGTGGAAAAACATCTCTTAACAGAAGAAAATGCCGGTTAGTTAAAAACTAGGATGGATGAGGTTAACAAATATATTCATAAGCAAATTGGACACCCACAAGTTCATAGAATTGGCAGGATACACCCACAAGGACTGAGGAATCTGGCTGATGTAATTTCATGATCACCTACAATAAACTTTGAATGATGATGGTGAATGGGAAGAGTTCCTAATAAAGCTAGGCTCAAGGATATTATTTTTGCTTTAAGATACCTGAAAAATGTCTCTATCACTCTTACCCAGTGTGTTTTTTTAATTTACTTAACAGTAAACAGATCTTGCTTATGTTATCATTCTGGGTGTTTTTTTTTGGTTTGCATATGGTTTTTATTTCCTGAAAATAAGTGTAGATTTCAGAAAACCATACAAATTTATATCAGCAAGTAAGCAGCCCATTGGCACTAAACCCTGCCTTCTTGTTTCAGTATCCTGCTGGGGAAGAAAGTTAGCTTGTCATTGTCTGGATCATTAACTTTTTGGAGAATGTTCTCATGCATAAATTTACATGGCGAGACGAACTTCATAACTAGACATTTCAGAATCTCCCAAGGACAGCATTCAGAAATCAACATTTTGATTAGCAGATATTTTTTCAGAATGTACTTTCTAAATAGCACTTGAATACTATTACTGAGCTAAAGGAATGATGGATGCATGAGGTAAATAGAGAAGAAAAAGTTCTCTTTGTTTTCTTCATGAAAAGGCTCATGTTCCCTGAAGACAAATTTAACATACACAGAGCAAAAACTTGATAAGATGGCTAGCAGGCTATAACCAGCTTCCTATATGTCATGGTTTAAGCCCAGCCATGAATCAGTCACACAGTTAGTTAGTTTCCTCCCTCCCCCTTCCTCCCACTGCTCCCAGAGGGATGGGGAGAATCAAAAGAATGTAACTCCTACTGGCTGAGATAAGAACTATACAGTAACTAAGGTATAACACAATCCACTGCTGCTACCACCAATAATAATAATGACAAGAGAAACAACAAGAGAGTACAATCGCTCACCACCTGCTGACCGATACCAAGCCCAACAGAGCAGTGAACCAACTCTTCCAGGTCTGTGCCCCCAGTTTTTACATCCTGAGCATGACATGCTGTGCTATGGAATACCTCTTTGTTTAGTTTGGGTCAGGTGTCTTGTCTCTGCTTCCTCCCTGATTCCCCTCCTCCCTGGCAGAGTATGAGACTGAGAAAGTCCTTGATCAGACTAAACATTTGAGCAGTAACTAAAAAAATCAGCATCATTAGTGGTGTTCCCAGGCCAAAAGTCAAAAACGCAGCAGTGCACCAGCTACTAAGAAGGAGAAAAATGACTGTTACTTTTGAACCCGTGACACTATATTTTTAGTCATTTTTGAAAGACAAGTGTAATAAAGAGAGGTATCAAGTCCTACCACATCTGTTTGCATAGAAAGACTTCTATATAGAAACTCAATACAGCTGCATAGCATCAAAACTTTTCCACAGGTATCTGGCATTTCACCTACTTTATTCTACTACTTCTTGCTGTCTTGTAAGAAGTGCTATGCTTCTGCATCTACACACAGTTTTTGGCAACAATTAAAATTGGCATATAGAAGCATTCTGAGATGAAACCTTATAATTGACGAACTGAAATACCAGCCAAAGAAGTATACATTTGGGTAATCCCTGGATTGAAACAATGCTGGTCTGTCAGCCTCTGAAATTACTGGCAATCTTATAGCCCATATGTAGCAGCTGAGGGGAAGTTGTGCCAAGCAGTGGTAAGCTTCAATAGGTTTAGAAAAGCTGTCAGGGTAATTGTCAACTTTAACACTGTAAAGTGCTTAGATGTCATTGTGATAAGTGTGATAGAAGCTGTGTAAAGAGAAAAGAGCCAACGGAGTCTTGGAAAAAGCATTCTGCATTTACTACCACCTGCTGATTTGAACTGCCTGCAAAGAGAAAGTTTGAGACAACAAACAAGTAACGCATCCTATCAAGTCCAAAGCATTATGGGAATAACCACAGTGAATTACTGCATTCCTTGTGCTACACCACATCATGAAAAAGTGAGGATGTCAAGTGGTGGCAAAAATTCCCTGGATCAGACAGCTGAAGGGTGTCTCTCTGTTCCTGACACTGGGAGAGTCATAAAGCTAACAGGTGAGATGAACACCTATTAGAGGGATTTGCGCTATTGGTATCTGTCTCTTTTCTGGCAAGGACAAAAATCCCTCATACTCTCAATGTTTTGGGTAATTCAGTTCACAGTACTTCAAACTAGAAGAAAATTATTAAAGCTATTTCAAATCATGCTATGCAGTGTAAGGCTGATGAGTTTAAGTTGTTTGTTTTTTTTTAACTACAAAAAAAACAACCAGATAGACACCTCTATGATATTTTCATTGTATCAAGATCGTTGTGTGTTGGTAGATGGAAAGTAAACACCACCCAAAAGCCTGGAAGCCCTAAGGCACAATATTAAAAAAAAAAAATCTGGATAATTATGAACTCAATCAATTTTTTAGTGCCATAGTACTAATCAGAATAAACACAAGAGAGAATTACGTGACAGATTTTCTGTAGCAAAGTATCCGGAAGAAGTTGTCCTGTGTACTATTAAAACATCTGAATTGGAAACACAGGAAAGAGGACTAATTCTGAGTGATTAAAGTAATTGCTTCCCTGCTTTTTCCGAGTAACACACACACAAGCAGTTGTACACACACAGAGAAACACTATCATCTGTTGAACAGCATTACTTGTAATTCTTACTTGCTTTATTGCTTTATGTTGAAAGAGACAAACTCAGGTTGTATGGGATGGTAAAGTATTGTTACTTGTAGCTGGGTTTGTAGTGTGAGGATTTTTTTCAAGTGAAGAGATGAGTTTTCATTTAATACATTTAACAAATTGGTCAGCACAAATATGCTAAATGTAACTGAATTAAATTTGGGGTTGTTTCAAACATTTTTAAAGTGGTGACAACAGCGCACTAGTTCACTGAAAATAAAAATATAGGGTTTTTTTAAATATATTCTCCTTATTGAACATTTTAACTGAGGATTATAGGTCCATACCAGTAATTAGCTACCTGCTATGACACTGTGGGACTTTATCTCCCTGTTCAAGCACTGCACATCTATTGCAAGCCTAACCTTGAAAATCATTTGAGTCTCCTGCATGACATTTCATGGGCTACCTGCTGCTCTCTTGCAGGCAAGCTTGACATTTGCATCTCAGGCTCAGGAAGAGGTTTGTTCTTACAACTGGGTCCGCTCACATGCTGAATCTGGCTTTACCCAAATTGTAGAAGGAGCTAATACTTCATTTCACAGAGACCTGTTCAAAGAGCCATGGTTTAGTGAAAGAGGCAGGTGTTACAAATCTGTTCAGACCAACTGGAGAGACAATTGTGCTGGGTTTGTTTCTTAGATGTAGCCTCCAGAAAACTGTCCTAAACATAACCAGCTGGAAGAAGAGTCCTCAGACTGAAATTAGGTCTTTCCATAAAGTGGTGTTAAGAGATTCCTTGGAGCAGAATAAAAATGGTCTAATGGTGGTCCCCTCACCCTGAGGTGAGAAGCCCCTGTCTGAGAAACTCTAGGCTGTGTTTATGTGGACTCTGCTCTGACATGCCCTGTGTCAGCGCCTTGTTCTCCATACCCCTGCATCAGAACTGCCAGCATGCCAGTGCAGTTCAGTAGATGGCACAGCTTTACAACCCAGCAGTGAAAGAAGGCTGGTGACCACCATCTTCACATGGAGTCAGGGCAGTACAAACAGCATTTGAATCTAAAGCACGATCCTTCCACTGTTGTACAGGATCTACACACAATCTTTGCACATACCTGTCTTTAAGCAGCTGAATATGCTGAAGTGATCCTCAGATTAAAAGCTGGTTTTTTTTGCTTTCCTAACCTGCAAATGTATTAGTAAAACATCTTATTCATAGAATAACAATTTAGGAGCATCTGCTTATGTGTCTTCATTTAGTAAATACAATGTTCTTTGATTACTTGTGGTGATATAACACATGTGAAATAACACCAGTGGTCTCATTTTTTACTGACCTACATGAAAGGATATAACTTATTTCTGATTAATATTCTAATGCAACTTGAAGTAAATATGTTCCCTTCTGAGTTTCTCTGTTAATTTATACTTCATGCAAATAAGGCTAATGAGGTTCACTAGTTTAGTAGAATCATTACCTAATTTCAGAAGTAACTGCCAACAACCATTGAGTATAGGTTGGCCATTTGGTGTGTATTTGTTGAAAACAAAATCTTTATGCTCATGAATATGCAAATGGTACTTTTCATTCCTATCCGCATATAGGAGGTATCTGAAATGTCTAGTCTCTGTATCTCAACCCTTCAAGTGAAGATCAAAACTTTTGTCATTTCTTTAGGAGAAATCTGCAACCAACTATGTAAAAGGGAATACCTTAATACTTTATGTGATTATAGAATCATAGAATAGTTAGGGTTGGAAAAGACCTTAAGATTATCCAGTTCCAAACTCCATGCCATTGGCAGGGACACCTCCCACTGAACCATGCCACTCAAGGCTATGTCCAACCTGGCCTTGATTACAGCCACAGATACAGCATCTACAACTTCCCTGGGCAACACATTCCAGTGCCTCACCACCCTAACACTAAAATTTTTTTCCTTATATTCAATCTAAATTTCCCCTGTTTAATTCATTACCCCTTGTCCTATCACTACAGTCCCTCACAAATAGTTCTTCCTCAGCATTCCTATAGGGCTCCTTCAGATACTTGAAGGCTGCTATGAGCTCTTCATGCAGCCTTATCTTCTCCAGGCTCAACAGGCACAACTTTCTCAGCCTATATTCATATGGGAGGTGCTCCAGTCCCCTGAACATCCCCATGGTCCTCCTCTGGACTTGTTCCAACATTTCCATGTCCTTTTTATATTGGGGACACCAGAACTGTACACAATACTCCAAGTGAGGTCTCATGAGAGCAGAGGGGCAAGATCACTTCCTTTGATCTGCTGGTCACACTCATTTTGATGCAGCCCAGGATATAGTTGGCTTTCTGGACTGTGAGCACACACTGCAGGCTCATGTTCATTTTCTCATCTACCAACACCCTCATGCCCTTCTCAGTCTGGAATAGTACTTTCCTTTCCATAGTTCTATTAATTACTAGCATTTCATTTGGAATTATAAAACAAAACCAATTAAAATGGATGCAGATGCACTTAAATAGTTAATATAATTAATAGGTGAAGTCCTTAAGTTTATGAGGAATGCAGAAGAGTAAATTACTTTGGAAGGATTCTGAAGATAAAGTCTGCAATTAAAAACTTTTTGAAAGGGTAATATTTGATTTCATTTGGAAGCTTCAATTCATTGAATATTTCACTGGTTTTCCAAATTTGAAAAATATCTCTATAGTGTCTCCAAGAATCTTATTCTACCCCTACATTCATTACTGAATTTCTGTTCTGGTGAAATTCTTACTAAAATAAGTCTTTCAAATCACTCAAGAAAGCCTTTGCCTGTTCAGTTTTTTTCATTAAATTCTACAAGTAGCACGTTGAAGCATGTGTACTTGTGTGTCCTGAGCAATAAAATAAACTACTTTCTTCATAGAAAAGTCTATCACAAATGGATAAAATACCTTGAATTAGAAAGGTCAGTGGTCTCCTCTGAATTCTATATGCCTAAAATTCTGATTCTATTTTCTCATGTACTGTAAAACGTAGTATAAACACAAGCTTGAAAGAGTATATCAAAATGCCTGCACTCAAGGAGTTTAAAGGATGACTGATTCAACTGATTTTGTAATTTTTTCAGTTAGATGTCTTTGAGCAGTGGCTATTTAGGATTTTTCTTTGTAAAGTAATTAAATGGCTGAATTAAACATATGATGAACACCCAGATTTCTCATGTGTACGCTCTGAGTGATCCTAAGCAACATTTCCTTTTGCAAACTGAAAGCAAAATTCTTAGGGAAAGGTATCTATAATAATTGCATAATCTGTTAATATACAAAGCAACATAAGCAAGAAAAAAAGATTAAGTCTCTCCTGGAATTCAGTTTATTTTGTAAACCCTGCTGAGTTTCATGCTGGGTAGAAAGAAATGGATAAAATAACCTAGAAGAATCAGATGACAATGAAGACAAAAGTAAAGCAAATAAACATGAAAAGAAAATTGGAAGATCAGTTTTCTTTGAGCAATAAATTACAATGTTTTGTGGCTTTTTTTAAGTATAAACTCAGAAAAGAAAGAATAATAAATAACAAGAACATCTAGATTAACAAGAACAGTGATGAGACATGATGATTATAGTATTTTGAAAAGTTTTCCAGCACTTCCTTCTCTTTATATGTTAGCATAAAATCCTATAATTTTTTGCCAGTTCACTAGAAAACATCAATTTTCATATGCTTGACACTAGACTGCTTGATAAAAAGTATAAAGCCATTCTGAATGAGGATGAGAAGTTACATGACTATATTTTAAAATGTTGGTATTGGTGCTGTTTGGCAAATATATATATGTACTATATATTACTGCGTGACAAGAAAATACAGTTAACGTCTTCTTGTTATTACTGTCATTATTCTTTTCCAAAGCAAAAAAAAAAATTAAAAAGATTAAAAAAAGATTTAAAAAGTATTAAAAGTTTTGAAATTATTAAATCTGATTTCACATACATTTCATGACTCAATATATGGGTAATATGTAGCATTCTTACACTGCATTTCTATTAATTCAATTCCCACACAAATGAAACATAGTTTGAAATGTATCAGCTTTATGATGAGTGAATGGGGAATTAGGGCATCATTGTAGTATGTGCCAAAAAGAGTAGTATAGTTACAGCTGTAGAAATTTAAATAGGCAAATCATATGGAAAGAACAATCTGCCTGATCTTTTTGGGGGTAATGAACCATTGCAAGTATAATTTAATTTGAACTGGTTTGTTTCCTATTTGATGTTTCAGGAAGACACTAATATGGACTATAACTCATCTTGCATTTTTCTTACTGCTTCCATTCAAGTTATTTTGCTCTGTGTATTTCCTTTGTTATTCTATGATTATTATGCATTGGCTGCCATAACCACATAGCTTAGAATTCATTCTTAAATTTAATTGCCTCACATTTATTGTGATGAAGACCATAGTGAGTTTCTGATTTGAATAAAAACACTTTCCTTTATTTGCGTCATTCAGGATGAAAGAGACTTCCATAAAATATGTTGAAAGAAAGACCAGTTGAATGCACAGGGTATATTAATAAAAAAAAAATATCAAAATACCTCATAGAATCATAGAACTGTTTGGGTTGGAAAGAATCTTAAGATCATCAAGTCCCAGTCCCCCCACCATGGGCAGAGACACCTCACACTAGACCATGTCACCCAAGACTATGTCGAAACCTGCCTTGAACACCGCTAGCAATGGAGCATTCACCAATTACTTGAACCTGTTCCAGTGTCTCATCACCTGCACAGTAAAGAAATTCTTCCTTATACCTAACCTAAATTTCCCCTGTTTAAGTTTAAATCCATTACCCTTTGTCCTACAGTCCCTGATGAAGAGTCCCTCTCAGGCATCCTTGTAGCCCCCTTCAGATACTGTAAGGCTGCTGTAAAGTCTCCACACATCCTTCTCTTCTCCAGGCTGAACAGCCCCAATTTTCTCAACCTTTCTTTGTATAGGAGGTACTCCAGGCCTCTTACTATACCTGTGGCCCATCTCACACTCTTGTTGATGCAGCCCATTATACAGTTAGCTTTCCAGGCTGTGAGTGCACACTGCTGGCTCATGTTCAGATTCTCATGGACCAACACCCCCAAGTCCTTCTCCTCAGGGTTTCTCATAGTGACCTTTCTGCCCTACCTGTAGCTGTCCCTTGGTTTAGAGTTTTTCTATTTTTTCTAAGTGCTCCATTTTATAGAAATAAACATTTAATTTTCTCAGTTAATATATATATTTTTAGAACACCTAGTTGCCCTGAGAAATTCAGAGTGTTTGTGGAGACTTTGGCAAGAACCTTGTGTTAGGGAAAGGGTGATGAGGAGAGAAGGTGAGAGGAACAGACTGCTGAGCTAACTGACTCCTACATTTCATACATACAGTCCCAGGGTCACACATGTCTGCAGGAGAGTGATGAGGGTTCTCAAATATCTTGTACCATAGGAGAAAAATACCTGAAACTACTGTATGAAAGTAATTTCATAAGTTCAGAGAAAGTCAGGATAACCTGACTAATATTTTCATAGGATAGTCACTTTACTTCAGTTACCCTTGGGGATATCTTGTATGACAAGTTTTCCTTTTGTCAGAGCTATGATGCTGTGAGGTATTTCTCAGGTGCTAGTGTATTGGAAAATCCCTCCATTTTTATCTAGTGATGAAAGGATTGTCATATGAAGTGGTAGGTGTATTGAAGAATGAATATTTATGAGGAAAATTGAGTTTGGTTGAAGTTCAGCTGGCAAGCCATTAACTACAAATTACCAAACATTGCCTAAAAGTTTTTAGATAACAATGTCTTTTAGCTGCACGATATTGCTTCAGCACAGCTGAACTGAAGATATGAAGCCAAGAGCCTTTGATTAGTAAAAAAATTACATGTTATTATCTCAAATTTTCACTATCGCAATGTAGATTTTAATGAAGGTTTGCAATTCACCCATTAAAGAACCTTCAAAGAGGTTATTTTGCAAATATCAGTATAGTATAAAAATAGAGGAACTTCAGTGCAAGCACTTTAAATAAATTGCCAAAGGTCACCTAACAAGCCAGGAGGATCCAGAACTGAAAATCAAATATGTTTACACACCTGTGTTTTCTAAGGGAAAAGAGTTTCTTAAGATGTCATGAGACCTCACTTGGAATATTGTTCTGGTGTCCTCAACAAAAAAAGGACATGGAACTGTTGGAACAAGTGCAGAGGAGGGCCAGGAGGATGATCAGGGGACTGGAGCACCTCCCCTATGAAGATAGGATGATAGAGTTGGGGCTGTTGAGCCTGGAGAAGAGAAGGCTGTGTGGAGATCTCATAGCAGCATTCCAGTATCTGAAGGGGGCCTATAGGAATGCTAGGGAAGGACTCCTCATGGGGGACTATATTGAGAGGATGAGGGGTAACGGGTTCAAACTGAAACAGGGAAAGTTTAGATTGGATCTGAGGAAGAAATTCTTTACTGTAAGGATGGTGAGGCACTGGAATAGGTTTCCCAGGGAAGTTGTGAATGCTCCATCACTGGGGGTGTTCAAGGCTGGGTTGGGCAGAGCCTTGGGTGAATGATTTAGTGGGAGGTGTCCCTGCCCACGGCAGGGGGGTTGGAACTAAGGTCCTTTACAATCCTAACTATTCTATGATTCTATGATTCTATGTCTTTTCTTAGTAAAGGAATATTTTAATATTAATTTTAAAAATAAAATAAAAGCTCTATGTCCCTTCACACTGCGGTACAAATGAAAACATTAATAAAGTGCAATCTAGAAAATTATCATAACATTAGAAGTAGAGCTTCAGCCAAAGGGATTTCCTTGAGTGTAGCAAAATATTGAAAAACTGTAGATTAGTGTTCCCTCTAGTCTTTTAACATACTTTTTTTTTCCCTTTTTTTCCCAGACTTCAAAAAAGGGTTGGGGCCTTTTTCTCTTGAGTCCAACAAAGAGTTACAATTCCTTTTTTAATACTATGCCTCTAGCTTTCGACTAAAAAATAATTTTAGTTTACATGTAAGTGTTCCTAAAAATAAATCACATCCATCTGATTTCCTCAGGTTTTTTTTCATTCACTCCCTAGAAAAAAAGCATAAACATATGCTGAACTTTGAAATTAATTCAGTATTTGTTTGCTTGCTTGGTTGACTTTCAAGTCCTTTTTATTTGCCTGCTTTTGTTTCCAGTAAAAATGGTATCAGGTTGTTCTGCTGGAATGCAATCATAAATGAATTACTACAGTCAGCACTAGATACCTGCTGCTATTAAAAGGAAAAAAAAAAAAAAGTTAAAGTAATTGCCCTATGCCTAATTCTATTAAAAAAAAAAAAGAAAAAAAAATGGTTAATGGAAATGGAAACCCAGAAAAGACTGTATAACTGTGGCTTATTAAGTTGCATTCATCTCCCTGTCATGGTTTAAGTCCAGTCATCCACACAGTTTTGCTCATTCGCTTCCTCCTCTTTCTTTCCCCTGCTCCAAGAGGGATGGGAAGGAGAATTGGAAGAATGCAACTCCCACAGATTGAGATAAGAACAGTCCAGTAAGTAAGGTATAACACAAAACCACTACTGCTTCCACCAATAATAATAATGACAGGGCAAATACAAGGGAAAAGAATACAATAGCACACCACCTATACCCAGCCCAACCAAGCAGTGCACCCCTCACCTTTCCAGGTCTCTCCCCTCTGTTTTATCATCCTGGGCATGACATACTGTGATATGGAATAGCTCTTTGGCCAGTTTGGATCAGGTGTCCTGTCTCTGCTTTCTCCCAGCTTCCCCTCCTCCCTGGCAGAGCATGAAACTCAGAAAGTCCTTGGTCA
>JASSUY010010401.1:0-40316 GCA_032466535.1 Forpus xanthops
GGATGACTGTTATGTCTGTGGTGTTAACGAACTGATTAAGGTGGTATAAGCATCTACTGCGCATACTTCAAAGGCTGGCAGCAGTGATGAAGGTTGTTGGAAGAAGTAAACGACCCCAGAGACCCCCACCACATTTTTGTACTCATGCGGGGAACTTTCAGGAAAATGATGTAATCCATATGTATGCTCATGAATATGTATGTGTACTCTGTAGCTATACAAGGACTGCTTGTGTAGCAATACAGGGACACACTTTAGGAGGAGTTATCCCCCGTGTCTCCTGGCGCCACAATAAAGAATACTGCTTGTCAACTAGAAAACTTGGTTGGCAAGTTTGTTACTGGAGTTTTCTCCAAATCAGTAGTAAAATAGATGTTGGGGTCTGTTCTATAGTAAAAAGTTGGGAGGGATTTCTCTGCTGCTTTGATATGGCTTTTTAAAGTAACTTATTTTGATCGGGGCCTCCAAAAAACCTTGGAGCCGGTACTGAAGTTTTGAAGATGTGATTGGTTTCAACAGTTTTGCATATTAAATTCCTTCCTTTACAGAATATCTAGGTCTTGTGCTAAAACCCAAATTGTATCTCTAGCAACTGAGAGTAAGTTCTACTGTTCTGCTGGACATACTTCATGCAGATCAGGGGAAATAGCCACATTGGTAGGAGTGTTACTGAGATCTGGTCTGCTCTTTCTGTTTCCAGGTTTAGTCATTTCACACCTTTTTGTTTCCTCTTTTGAGGTGCAGTGGGAGGCTGCTTTGTCTTCCATATTCCTCCTCAGAAATCCTACTTTGGCTTCTGGGGGCTGGGGGGAATGTTTCCAGTTCTAACAAACTCAATGTGCCTTAGCAAGTTTTACCTCATTTCTCCCACATTGTGCCTATGGGGGCATGGGCTGGGAATTGTATAAAGGGGTGTTATGGTGTGCTGTTACTGGGAATTGTGAAATAGGAGTTACGATGTGCTGTTAGTGTGATGACAGGAGCCAGTGAGGTCTCTGCACATGAATGCACCATGCCGTGTCTCATGCAGGGGAAAGTTTGTGATGACTGTTAGAAACAGAATCATTTATATTGGAAATGACCTTTAAGATGATGGGGTGCAGTCAGTACTTTATGTGCCCAAAGGAGGCAGCTCTGGATGGGGAATTGGGAGTAATCAGTGTGTGGGTGAGCTAGAGAAGCTACACTGTGCCTGGCATACATCAGTGTAAGCCTAAGGGCTGGTGATGAACCCAGCCCAACTATTATCAGGCAATGAAGAAGATAAGATTTTGTAATGGACTATGCATGTGAAATCTGGAAAATCTTGAGTTTGGCAAAACAATGTTTCCTTATTATGCTCATAGACCTTGAGGAGGGGTAGAAGACCGATAAATGAACCATCTGCAGCATCAGAAGAGTAACAACTAACTTCAGAAAGATTAGAAAGGCACAGAGGTTGAGAAATACAGAAGTTTGAAAAGCCTGGCAAAACAGAAGATAACTGTGTCCCTAAAGTAATTTGGTTCATTATAATACTAAACATCACACTCACTGAGATAAGAGACCCTTGGCCACAGAGGTACTTACTTGTGGTAAATGAAATTGCTAAATGGATGATAGCAGGGTGTTACTGAACTCCTGACATACCCGAGTAACGTGAGGTGGGTCAGCTTTGTGGAACTACTACCCAGCACCCAGCTTTGCCCTAATATGAAGTGAACATTATCTCTGCTCTGTGTGAGACTGGCGTAATGGCAACACCAGGTGAGCGATCCCACGTGTGGGACAACGCAGGGACCTCCCGGCTTCGTGGGAATAGCCGGCAGCAGGCAGGGCCTGGCTAAGCGGGAGCTGGGGGTGGAAGACCTGCCTGCCTGCCTGCCTGCCTGCCTGCCTGCGGCCTCGGAGCGTCGCCGCAGCATCCGCCAGGGGAGTGGTGTCCTGCGGGACGGTCCCGAGCATCACACGTGTCCCACCGACGGCACCGGCAGAGCCGGGTCCTGCCCCGCCGGCAGAGGCCGTAGGGAAAGGCCCCGCGCTCTTCCCGCCGCCGGCGGCGCGCCTCTGCCACCTAGTGGTCAGGAGGGGAGCAGCGCGGCTGCCGGGAGCGCCGGTGGTCCGCGCACAGACGCCGCTGCAGGCTCTGGAAGCGAAGAGTGCCTTCGAATGCCCAGGGCGGGCAGGTTGTGTTCGATTGTGTATGAAAAACAATCAAAACCCCTTCCACACTGACCCCCTGGTTTAGGACGCAAGTGCTCTCAAATATATCCACGGCCATCTGCCTGCATAGCTCTGCGCCTTCTACCGTCAGTAGGTCAGGGTTCAGGCACGCAGGTAGGTAAGAGTAAGATGAAAGATGAATTGGATGTTTCACACTGTTGCTTTTATATTCTTAATCCTTCTCTTCTCGTGACTGGGTGATGGTAATGGCTGGTAGGCACATAATGTTGCAATCTTTGTTTTTAAAGTTGTGCTAAAGATTATTAGATAATAGTTAATGAGTTGTGGTGATGCTTAATATTGCATCACTGCTTGTTGGAGCAGCAGAAATCTTTAAAAATCCCTTCTTACTCCTAAATGTTGGATAAAGAAGAAAGGAGACCAGGATATTTTCAGTCATCCCCCCCGTTGCTCACCACTGCTTTTGGATGCCTTTTATCCACCCTGAACATGCATGACAGCTTATGCTTTCAGTAGCAGAAATGCTGGGAAGTAATCCAATGGTTCCTGGTAACCTGGATCTTCTAATTTCTCCTTGTTCCTGCATCAATATGTGCATCACAGGTTCCGTGCATCTCAAGTTCTTTGCATCTGGTTGAAACTTTTCACTGTGATCTAGACTAAGCAATTGGATTGCTGGTTAGGCATTTAATTCCACAGGATTATTGTAATGGGGAAATATTTTGTGGTGTTTTTTGTAACTCAAGGTAATCAGAATGAATTTTAGACTAGTCTGAAGTGAAGCAAGGTGGGTATTTAATATAAGTATATATTTTGAACATATCTACTTATATACAGTGTGTATATAGATACACAAATATATACAGCAGATAAAACTAAAAGTTTGATGTATTGGTTTGTTCTGACATACTCTATGTAACTGATTTTGATGATTCCTTTTTCTCTCTATTCATAAGGATGTTAATGCTAAAGTAGCCATCAGTTCAGCTGCTTTTCTTCTTAGTATCTCTGCTTTATGCAGAAATGTCATCTAAAAAAGAAACCAAAGTAGAAGTAAAATTGCAAAAGTTCTTTTCAGAGCATTTTATTATAACGTAGAAGGTACCAGTTCTCTAGGAGCAGGTGTCCTGGGTTCAGCAGCAGCAGTCATTTTTCTCCTTCTTAGTAGCTGGTGCAGTGCTGTGTTTTTGACTTTCAGCCTGGGAACAGCACTGATAACACCGATGTTTTCAGTTACTGCTCAGTAGTGTTTACTCTGACCAAGAACTTTCTGAGCCTCATGCTCTGCCAGGGAGGAGGGGAAGCCGGGAGGAAGCAGAGACAGCACACCTGACCCAAACTGACCAAAGAGGTGTTTCATGCCACAGCATGTCATGCCCAGCATGTAAAAACTGGGGGCAGTTACCCAGAAGGGCTAGGTCACTGCTGTGGTCAGATTGGGTATTGGTTGGTGGGTGGTGAGCGGTTGTATTCTCTTCCCTTGTTATTTCCCTTATTATTATTGGTGGCAGCAGCAGTGGTTTGTGTTATACCTTAGTTACTGGACTGTTCTTATCTCAACCCATGGGAGTTACATTCTTTTGACTCTCCTCCCCATCCTTCCAGGAGCAGGGGGAGGAAGGAGGGAAGTGAGCAATTGGCTGCATGATTCTGAGTTACTGTCTGGGCTTAAACCATGACAGCAGGATATGTAATGATTTTAGAGAAAGTGAACAAAGATGTAAATCCACATGAAACTTGCTCTCTTGTATTAGTGCAACTAGTATTTCTTCTTTTTAATGATTTCTGGAGTGTCTACAACAGCAGTCCTCCTGTGACAAATTTTCCTCCAATATGCAGTTTACCATTCAATGCAAGGTGAAGGACAGACACTCTGGTACGTATGTGTTATCATGAGAGGTTTCTGGGAATGGGCAGTGGAAAATCTTGAAGTAGTAGAAGGAGGTAGCCATGGGACAGGAGTGTCTTGTTTCTGTTGCCTGCAAACACCTGAACTTAAAGAGACCTATGAAAGAAATATCCTAAGTATCTTGTTAAGTTTAAAAGTGATATGTGCTGAAGAGTCCATATTAATATCACAGGCTGTAATTTAATTGTCCACCCCTGAACACATATGTAAGAAAGGTGTTAAATGATGAGAGAGTTGCTGAGTTATAATACGACTCTGAATTTCAGTTCAGGAATACACAGAATGTTGTTTCTATCTGAATTATTTATAACTCACAATGTTTCTTTCTTTCCACTGAAGCTGGTGCAAGGATAATGCAAATGACTGATGGTCCTTGCCTGTTCTTCACCTGTGCAAAATTATGCTTCATAAGCATGTAAATGCACATGTATCTTGGATTAAAATTAATTTAAGGCATTATTAAGTGATTCATTGCAGCAAATTCCCACTTGATTGTAGGGTAGTAATGGAATAAGGTATAAATAATTGATGTTTTCTTTTCAGAAGCTGAGTTTTGCATACCTTCTTCCTGATGCGGTTCTGTCACATCTCAATGAGTGAGCTAAGCACTTTCTGAACAGTTTTGGTCTTTTTTTGGCATTGTTTGCAGAGGCTGTGATTGAATTAGAGTTCTTGATCATTTTATGTCTAACTGTGTGATGACTTAATACAGGAAGTTTTTTGTCCTGATCTACTGAAGAAGTAGGTTAGAAGTAGGTGACTGGTCAGGATAGCAAAACTGGGTTTGAAAAAGTGTCGTGGTCTGTATAAGTCAAGTGGACTGTTTTGTGCAGTTCTTCTTGTCTTCGCAACGAGGAGTGAGAGCACTTCTGGGTTTTGTTTTGTTGGGTTTGTTGGTTTTAGTTTTCACTTGGTAGGTGACTATTGGAGGTGTGAGATGTGAAGATTACTTCTCAAAATGATACACCCGTTTTGAAACTGGCAGGGTGATTTTTGTATTTTAGGAAAGGGATTACCAGAGATTGATCCCATCTGTAACCCGGTAACTCTTCAGCCATTGCTGCCAGGAAGCTGTTCTCAGAGTACAGTTACAGTACCCTGGTTAACTGCAGCATTGTTTTTTAAATTACATTAAATGAGAACAAATTCTGAAGGAAGAATTGAGGACTGCAGTTTTGAAGATGTTCCTCTCTCCTTTCCCCAGTGTTTGTCTGGATTGGTGGGAGACCGTTGGTCCTAAGGAATCTCTATAGGTTTCATACTGGGGTTAGATATTCCAAAGATAAATTTTAGGTAATTCCTTTAACTTTGCTTTGCAGATTTTTAACAGAAAGCAAGAAGCCCTGATTTAAAAACTTATAAAAAGAATTGTGGCAGAATAAACTTGAGGAGCCCACAGGTTTGGATGTTGTGCCTTTGTCATGACAAGGCAGATTAATGGTTATGTCTGCCCTGGGTAGCTTCAGTCTTTTTTATCTTATAATAAGGGCGATTGATTTCTAGCTGTCACACAACTGAAGAGTGCTCATGTTCTTTGTTAAATTGGGTAAGCTTGAGAGTAATAAGCTGCTGCTGTGAAAATATGCCAGAGTTTTTCCAAAATAAAAGGTTACCATAGCAAAACATGAAATTGCTTTGTGGCTTGTTCCCATACAGTATGCAACCACTTCAAAGGTGCTCTGTAGTCAGGGAAAATGGAAGTATTTTCCAACACACACAACTTAGGAAAGGGATTAGCTGTTGAGAGATAGACTTCATATGAACAATGGAAGAATTATCTCTGATGTCAGAAGTAATAGCTTGAGTCATGCTACCTGGAGTTAGTAATTGCATTTCCAATGGGATTTTTTCTGGGAAAACGAAATCCCAGACATAGGGTTATGTAGATGTGAATTTGAATGTTTATTTTCACTGATCTATTTCCCCTAACCAGGGAGAGGAAAGCAATGCCGAAGGAGGTATATGGACAATGGAGGTCCCTAAAGAAAGTACAGTATGTTGTATTGACTTTTTACTTAGATTTTGTTTAGTAAGGGGATTTCTTTTAAACACACCTGATACAGTTGTAAAGCTTCTTCTGACATCACCCAACACAACAACTGAATGCTATTTTAAGGTCTGTAACCTTTTATGCTAAGACAGTGGGCAAAAGTTTGTTATTTGTTGGTGTGTTATAAAGCAAATGAAAGCTGTGGTGTTATACTCCATCTCGATTTGGAAACAGAGGCGTTTTTATAATCGCCTGACATAAACTTTATAATTCCCATAACTGCTTTCTTACAGGCATGCAAAGAAAAATAGGAACATCTTTTCCTAATAATATTACATGCTAAATTATAGCCAGAACCTCATTAATGATCTTCAAAACTCCACACACAGAGTGTCTGTATGGCTGTGAGTAGTGCCATGACTTCCTGTAGCTAAACATGGACCAAGATGGTGTTTCCACTGATAGCTTATCTCATCTCATGGCTACCTCCCAGTAGAAGGCAAAGATCTTGCTCATTCTTTCCTAACCCTCTTGGCACTGGCTCTGGTACTTATCAGACTGTTTTGTGAGCCAGCTTAATGCACTCTGATATCACAAAAAGTCTCTTATTTGCTATTTTAAGTTGAATATATGGCCAGGAGAGGGCTTCTTTGGGGGGCATAGGGGGTAAAGAAAGGACGACTGGGATCATCCCACTCTTTTTTTGCATTTAAGAATGTGAATGATAAAATCTGTTCAGGAGTGTTGTTGTTCTAGCACTGCTGAAATAATGGGGTTTCTCTTTGTGCCCCTTAATCAAACGCATGTGAGTAACCGGTGTGAACTGTTAAGGAGAGGAGGTATGACTTCTTCACATGTGTTGTTCATGTGTGTGTGCGAATTCTGCATCAGGCCTTTAACCATGAAAAGTGGAGTGTCAGAAAGATGCAGCAGCCTTGCAGAAGGCATTAAATGCGGAAAGACATTCCTCGAAATTTCAGCCAAAAGTTAATTGATTTTTGCCTGTGGGCTCCTTCCCCGTATGTGAATTGCAACCTCCCTCCCTGCAGTCCCAACTGATTGCTGAAGGCTGAAATTGTCTTTCTTCTCTTATAATGCAAGGTGTGAAGGTAGTCAGAAATGACAAGTAGTTTGGGGAGTCTGAATTACTGGGTGGTGAATTTAGGGACCTCAGAGGCCTAGTTTTCCAGAGGCTAAATGACATCCCCTTTTTGAAATGAAGGTACTTTTTGATCTCTCAAACTACCTACCATGTCTCAGGTCACTTCTGAAAGGCTTTATTGAAGGTAAACTTCAGTCAGCTTTTAGTGTCTCTGTCTCTTGAAATAACATAAATAATAACACAAATGATACCTTTATGCCTGTTTCTCCTTTTTTTTGGCTTCATTCTTCATCACATGTGCACACAGCATCTTCTTGGCTAAGATGTACAGAACTAACTCAAAAGGTGATATGCTATAGCAGCCTTGACAAGGGTGTGGAGCGAGGAAAATTGTAGCCTTTTTTAAAGATATCAGTCTTTCAAGGGGTATGAAGAAAACAACTGACAAAATACTGTCACTTAAATGTTATGGGATGTGTGCAGTGATACTACTTGGATGCCAGTTTTTAATATGAAGGCTAATACTGTCTAGATCTTCATTAACCTGATCTGGCAACTGCTTGCTACTGCATAAAGTGCTTTCTACCCTTGAGACCATTAGGACAGCTCACAGACAGTAAGCACTGTGCCTGGTAATGACAGTGAGTGTGCTCAGCCCCATCACTGTCTTTGAGCTGTTCCACTGGCAGGCAAATGGCACTGTGATAGAGGCTGTCAAGCTGATGTCTTCAGCCTGCCTCAGGAGCCATCGCATCAGATGGTCCTGCCCATAGAACAGCTTTACATGATGCATTGGATTGGATGTTAACGAAGCACAGAAATCCTTTGTATTAAAACAAAAAATAGCTTAGGAAACACCATTAGTTTATTAGTTTCTCATCTTTGAGGCTGCTTGCTTTTGTTTTAACCTAGTGCATTTGTTTTGCTGGGTTTCTTAATAGTGCTAAAACTCAAGCTAAGTTCATATATCAGAAAAGGCATTCCTTAAAAATAGTACATGAAAAAGTCATTATGGTGATGCAAACAAATATATGTATTTATGTGTTCTTTTAAATAAATAATTACTGTCCCTGTAAACTCACACGTTGGAGTACTGGTCCAGTTGTGTGGGAAGTTTTGTATGGGCCTAGGTGGTAACAAGTCTCAAAAGCAAGTAACAGTTAATTGGTCTAAAAGCCAAAGTAAAGTGGCAAGTAGCTTTCCCCATTGTTTTAATTCTTTAGTGAGCAGTTGAGTTTGTTGAAAGATGGACTGATTTCATAGTCAAGGCAAATCAGAGATCATGGTTAAATTATCAATCAGTTTAATTTACTGGTAGGGTTTTCAGGTACTTTGGGGTTAGTAATGCCTTTGTGTAGAAATAAAGGATCACAAGTGGAGCCTTACGGTCTTTTATTTTGTGAAATCCTTGGGAGAAATCTACTTTCAGGCTTCACATCGAGTTGTGGACTCAGATATAGTGAAGGTAACTTGTGAAGTATGTATTGGAACAATTCTTGCTCCAATTGAACACATTAATTCTATAACAGCATGTACTTCAATACTCTTCTGTCTAGACAACCTCAAAACTGAGCTAGCAAGCCTAACTTTGAGATTAAAAGTGATAATGCAAACGTAACTTATTTTTCTTCTCCCTTTCTTAGGCTGCAGTTTGGGAAGAACTACTGTTAGCAACTACTGGAGAGCAGCTCACAGACTGGTGTGCAGCAGGTAATTTAAAAATGATTGAGGCTATCACGACAGATTGAGCTTGAACACAGAGCATGGAAACTCGAACACAGAAACATGCTAAAAATGAGGTATAGAGCTGGAAATCATACACCTCTTGTTATTAAGAAGAGGACAAAGTATTCTGGCTGTCTTAGCATAAGACTCATGCGGAAAAGCTTGCATCCCTGAGAAGGCAGCAGGTTTTCTAGTTATTAAATATCTATCTGTTAGCCAGTATTGAAATGATGAATATTCATTCTCCAGTGACAGGATTCTGGAACCCCAAATGACATTTCCCTACAGATTGTTTGGACTGTCACTGTTGGAAGCAACTAAATTGGGTACATGCCCCCGTAGTCCCTTCTGGTTAGGAGTTGTCAAGGGAAGCACTGGTGCAGACCAGAAGCAGAGGGAAGCTGCGTGGTTTGGTGACATTAAAAGCCACAGCAGGGCTATAACACAAACGGTTAGCAATATTTTCATTAAATACAGTTAAAAACACTGCTTAGGTCAAGGTAACCTTTAATGTAATTGAATTTACATAAATATTCATAAATAGTTTGTGAGCAGGAAGGGTCCAGAGGCCTGGCAAGGTTACGAGGTGAGCTCACTCAGTGATCATCAAGAAGGTGCTCAAAGGTGGCATCCTCTCAACAGTTTTCTCTCCTGGCCAGAAAGGACATGGTGACCCAGACAGAGGCCCCTCATAAACACGTAACTATCCAGGTCTGGCTGTAGTGAGCGCCAGAACCTGTTGGTGATGTTGGATGGTGGCTGTGTAAGGTGGAACTAGGTTGATGATTTTCTATGATCTAGAGGAGCATAAGGGTATCTGGGGCAGTCCATATGGCACCAGGCCTGCTGTGCAGCAGGAAAATCATGACAGTCATCGTCACAGAAACGTGATGTTTCCAATCACTCCACATGATTGGAGTGCTGCAATGGATGGCTCAGGCTCTTCAGAAGGGATAGGCAAGGAAAAAAGAGGTGTTTGTGAGTGAACATCAGGGGGAAGGCCAACCAAGTAGGTATCCTGGTAGGAGTCTGTGATAGATCACCTAGCCAGGGTGAAGCTACAGATGAAGAAGTATACTTCAAGCAACTAGGAGAAGTTTAAGAACCACTTTCCTTTGTTCTCATGAGGGACTTTAACTTACAGATGTCTGCTGGAAGTACAATACAGCAGAGAAGAAACAATCCAGGAGGTTCTTGTTTGCTTGGTTTTTGTAATTCTTCATTATTTCTTTAAATTGGCTTTCCACTCAGATTGTATTTGTACCGGTTTCATTAGGATAGCAGGCTTTCTATCTTGAAAGATAGAAAGTACTAGATAGATACAATACTTCTGTACTGAGTTAAATGCAGAAGTTCACAAAGATAGTTTGCTGCTTTTCCTAGATGTGCTACGTGTAGAGGAGTACTGGGTTGGTGAAATGTGTCCTCAGTTTTCATTTTGAAACATTCCTATTGTGCTCCTATTTACTCCTTGTTTTTTTTTTTCCCCAAGAGGGAAAGCACTTACGCTGCATTTATTCTAATATTCAGCATAATCTGGTCTTGCACTGACAACGGCACATGTACTGTAAATGTAAATAGTCAAGCGTTCACTAAGCAATTGACTAAAGAGAACATGTTTATATTGGTACTAACCCTGTCTGGGATGATGTTACTGTGTTTTAATTGCACTGATTTCAGAAGAGCCCTCATTCAGACTAGAATGAGGAATCTTTCAGTAGAAGCCCTGCAAACTGCGCAGCTCATTTCTTTAAGAGATGAGGGGGTTTAATGTTTCTATATTGTTTGCTTATTGTATTTTTCTGTACATTCATGAAAAAAGTGTCATGAATCATTTCTAATGCATTAGACTGATATATTAGAAATCCCCTCACACTTTGAGGACAGCATTAGGCCTATGCCTGCACCTACAAAGCTCAGTATCAGAACTGCTGTTGACTTCAGTGCAAAGGAGGAGATCCCACCCCAGGTGCTTTCAAGCCAGCAGGACTTCCTAAGTGACCTTAAACAAAATTACAGAGAATAAATGGATTTTGTGTTGCGGCATGAATATAAACAGTGTTCATCTTTGAAGGTTTGTCCATAGGAACTGCTTGAGGTGTTGGTTTGTTCTCGTACACTACCAAAGATTCATGTAATACCTTTCACCAGAAGAAGCTGCATGTTGGGGATGAGTGGACACGCTATAGACCATTAATTCATTGTCGAGACGTTTTTGTTAGGCAACTCTTCAAGTTCCACAATTTTCACATCTTTAGTGTATTAAGAGATGGCTGTTAAAATAAAATACATTTAAAAATTAGAATTGCACATTTGAGTTTTATTTTTACAGCTTGATCTTTATTTATGAATTAAACCAGTGCAGTTAATGAACATTAAACAAGGTTTCCACAACCCAAATGTCTTTCTTCTGTAATTGCTGTCTGAGATTAAATGTTACCAGTCTTGCTTTTTTAAACCAGTGCATTTTTCAGTAACGTTCTCTTCACATCTGTTTTGTTCATGGACTAAACAGCCTTTCAAATATTTGTTGTTTTCACTCGGAGAACTGCTTTGTTGAAATTCATTAAATTAACCCCCTCTACTACTTAAAAATCACCTCTAATTGTTTAAATGGATAACAAAGAAGAGTCTACACCTTCCTGGATTTCATGAAAATGAATTTCTGATGGCATTTCAATATAATATTTAACCATTTAACTTCCATGTTGAGAGACAGCACAGAAACTCCAGGTTGCTGCATTAACAGAATTGAAGAAACCTGATTTCTTCTTGAGGTGGTAACAAGGTCTGGTTGATACCTGCTCACACTGGGATAGGGTCTGTGGGCTTCACCTGGTGCCTACTGCTGGGGCAGGTCACACTGAAGCCTTCCATGAGACTGGAGCACTTGTTTGCTTTACCCGGGCTGGTTTTGTGGATTTTGTAGGAACTTCATGTCCTTGATGCACTTCTCCTGCTACCCAGGTCTGCTCGGTGCAGAGTTACCATCATGTGGGGATTGTTCTCTGTCCTGGGAAGCCAGGTGAGATGGGAGGTAGGGAGAGAACTCTGCCTGGTGTTGTAAATGTACCTAGCACTTTGTCAGAGGTGATCTCAGCATCTTCCTAGGAAAGCTTTGATGCTGGGTGAGCATGAGCTGGCTAAAGGAGAACTGCTCATCTCTTACACGGGCACAAGCTTGGACTGTGGAAAGGAGGCATAGGGATGCAGCAGGAGCATAAGCCTTGGGAGAAGAGATGCTGGTTGAGCTGTGGATGCTGAAGCTGCTGAGGTAGATGGAGCCAGGAGTGACTGCTGCGTAATGGTAAGAGGAATGAACAGCTTTATACTTCTAGCACCTTTTGTACTGGTTTCCACCTTCCCAGGGCTGAAGAAGGCCACTGGCAGCAGGAGCATCTCTAAAAGCTCCCTGTGCCTCCCCAGGCTGAGACAACTGCTGCTGGAGGGATTAGTTGGGAATTTCACTTACCAGGGATGAATGGCTGTCTTCTGGGGCTGGCTAATTAGCAGGATTCTACCCTGGTAATTAAATAGCAGTTTGTTAAACACAACTTAGTTGATGGAATCTTTGGAAACCATAACAATTAGCAAGAAACAAATGGCAGCTTTGCCTCAAAAGCCTATCCCCAAGCAGTTGCTGATATGGTTCTAACCTTTCATTCTCCAGCAGTGATGGTATTGATGCTATTGGTATTGAATTGTTTGTGTTGCTGTCATTGGCCAGCTTGTTCTTCTCTCTGCTGTTTCAGCAGCCGGTTCCTCTAGGGCTTCATCTGGGCTGCAGAGGCTTGAGATGTCCCATTTCACTTATTGCTCTCAGAAAACTGTGCTGCCTTCTTAAAAGCCAGTGCTGTGTTGTTCATAGGAGTATTTGCTACCCTGAGAATAAACACTGCCCTCCTGCTGCTGCAGCAGTGCTGGGACTGCTGGCTAAGCTATGCATGCCTTTGCACGGCCCAGTCGTGCCTTCTCTGTATGGAGGAGGGTTTCCACCATGGTTACTCCATGCACAGCAGCATTGCCCTCCCTCTGAGCTACGTGTGTTGAAGAGATCACACAAAGCACGTGGGGTTTCCTCACCAGGAACTTGCATCATGAACATGCACTGAAGTAAGATGCAGTTGTACATTAAGACTTCTCTCTGTCGGGCTTTCTCACTTTGTGCTGTTGTTGAGGGGGTTTTTAACTGCCTTTGTGAAGTGGTCGTGGAAATGAGAGCCTATCAGAGTGAATTATTTTGACTATGGTGTGTTTGCACTGTGGAGGTGCTCATGGAGTTTTGTTTTGGAGAGCAGTGTTGAAAAGGAGCATAGGTAGAACAGGAGCAAGTAGAGGAGAAGGTGGTTTTACGTGGTGTGATGTGCCTTAGCATTGCTGCTGAATTGCTGCGGAGGAGAGCATCCAAGTGTCCTCAATTTAAAGCTATTTCATGCTATAGGCTTTGCTCAGTCTTAAGAGTGCTTTTATTTTAGTGTGTCAGGTTCAAGACAGGTTGGCACACTCCCCTCAGTAATAATTAGCTAACTTAGTACTTCAGAGCGTGGAACACAAAAGCTCTGCGGGTCAGAAGGGGCTCAGTCAATTCCCTGCCTTTGCCAGTTGATGGGAGTACAAAAGAAATCACTTTTTATGTTCTTCCTATGACAGGATTGACCAGAGGGGATGAAGCTTAAGAGCTGTTTTAAAACACAAACGTGTCCGTGACAGAGGAAGATTACTGATCCTGAGCAGCTTATATAAACCCTCCTGTCTGCACCCACACAAAGAAGGGAGTGGAAACTATTCATGTCTTCATCTTTACTTTTTCCTCTCTTGTAGTGATTTTTCTTAGGACAACGACAAAGAGGAAATTAGATTAGATAAACAGTGGGAGATCCTACAGGTTGCTGTAAAAGCCACCTCTGATCTTCACATACTTCGACAGCTCTCAATTTCCTAATTCAAGTTAATGAAGACTGGATTGTTTCTGAGGCAGTACGTACCATGCTGCTCTGCACAGAACTACCTACATCAGCACCTTCTCACCCATCCCTGGGAAGGAGGCAGTGTATGCTGGAGCCCAGGACTGGGAGCTGGTGTTTGTGGCTGTGGTGTTAGTGCAGGGCTCTGCAAGGTGCTGCCATGCCAGGATACAAGTGGACTTGCCTCGGATGCGTGTCGTCTCCAAGAAGCTGTCCTGCAGCGTCTGACCTCCCGGTGTTTGGCTTGGCTGGCTGGCTGGTATGTTGTTTCCTTCCACTATCCCTGAGGCTGTGTGCAGGCAGTGGAACAGGCTGGCCAAGCCAACCAAGCTACATACAGCAGGAGGTGTCCCACTTGCACCTTCAGGCACAGCATCCCTGGAGCAGGAGGGTGGGCATCTGTGCACCAGCATGACTGTGTATCCAGCCTGGTGCTCTGCTCTGAGACATGGGATTTTAAATGCGGTGGGGAAACGAGATGTTGGGAAGAGTGTCAGTGAGAAGTGCAGCCCTTCTGGAGCTGTCTTGGGTGTCTGCACAGCAGCAAGGCCAGGAGCAGAGGTTTGGGTCTTGCTACTCCCCCTCCAAACTGCCCCTTGCAAGCCCAGTGCCCACAGTGTGTTCTGTCCCTTGGAGAAACTGGGAGAGAAGAGTTTCCATCACAATCCATAATTAAGCAAATCGAAGCAGGCTGGAAGCAAAGAGCAAAGTAGGTATCATTCATCATGCAAGGGGGCCTGGAGTATGTTCCAGCTCGTGATGCGTAAGGGAGAGCAGTGTTATGAATAGGCATGGGATGAGCCCCCTTTTTGGATCATGATTCTGTGTAATAAACATGCAAGACAATTTGTATAAAATAGCGAGGATTCTTTCCTAGAGGAGTCATTCAAAGCTATATTTGTACATCAGGGAATAGTTTGTAGGAACGTTTTGTAGTTACATTTCCATACAAGTGTGCAAACAGAAAACAGTGTGGTCAGCAAGTGATGGATGATGCATGTAAACCTGTGCAAGGCTCTGCTCTGCCTGGGCTTGTAATCATGTTGCACAGCCTCCCATCATTCTGGGGAAGCATCCAGCCTGGCACATCGTGGCTGAGCCTCCCCCACTGCAGTGGTCAGAGGCTTGGAGCAGATTGCACTGTAAACACCACATGAAGTAGAAGGGATTTTTCCTGAGTGTCTTTGGGTCATGAAACAGTGGGTTTGGAGTAGGAAAATCCTGATCTAAAGGCTTCAGCACTGCTGGCTCTCGGCAACCTTTAAGAATAAGATTGCCTCTAAAAGGAGATAGTGGCCTGCCTGGTGACATGTGAAATGATCTTGGAGCAGGTGGTGCAGTCATGGTCTGCTCAGAAGTTTGCTGGCTTTTTTTTAATTTGCTGTATTTTGGGGGGGAATTCTTGTGTTTTGTTTGCTGTCAGGGTTTCCCAACTAGCTGGTTAGTTGCTCTCTGCACCCTACAGCAAAAGGAGCAGCACTGCTTTTAGAATCATTGAATAGTTAGGGTTGGAAAGGACCTTAAGATCATCTAGTTCCAACCCCTCTGCCATCGGCAGGGATACCTCCCACTAAACCATGCCACCCAAAGCTATGTCCAACCCAGCCTCGATGGAGCATTCACAACTTCCCTGGGCAGCCCATCCCAGTGCCTCACCACCCTTACAGTAAAGAATTTCTTCCTCAGATCCAATCTAAACTTCCCCTGTTTAAGCTTGAACCCATTACCCCTTGTCCTCTCAGTACACTCCCTCATGAAGAGTCCCTCCCCAGCATCCCTATAGGCCCCCTTCAGATACTGGAAGGCTGCTATGTCTTTTTATGTCTTTTCTGGCTTTGTGTCTTGTTCTGGCTGTATGGCAGGGGGTTACCAGGAGACTCTTGGAGTTCCAGTGGGGTGCCTGACTGAAGCAGCCCAGGGCAGCCCCTTCTCTGTGTTCTCAGAGGCAGTCAGTGTGATGTTCCTCCCTCTGGAGTCAAGGCAATGACAAAATGATGTAAGCCTCCTCACTGCCCTCACCTCCATCCTTCCTGCTCCTTTTTCATCTCTTCTAGCTGCCTTGTCCCCCTGAGCATCCCTCTGCCCAACTCTACCTCCTTTGCACACTTCTGGAGTCAGCCTCATGTCTGTGGTGAGGTGACCACTGCTCCCCTGCCTCCTGCAGTGTCTTCCTCATGTAAAGGGATGGATGTGGCCCTGGGTGCCAAGCCCTTCCTCTGCAGTGTGGAATAGCTGGTGGAGAGCACTGAGGGCAGGGCAGGTTATTTTCACAGAATCATTAGATTTTAGAAGGGGTTTCCCTAATTGTTCTTATCAGACACAGAGCCTGAGGAGGGACCTCTTGACCTGGCTTTGGTGTCAGGGGCAGCAGACCTCTGCCATGCTGACAACCCATCTCCTACCCTGGTGCTGACCTTTACAAATGGGGTCCTGAGCTGGTTGGATACAGCACCTGATTTTCCTGAGTTTTGCCTGCTAAAGCAGAATCTCTTCCAAGCCTGTGTGCTCCAGGGAGCAGAAAGCTTCTCTTTGCCAATTGCATCCAGACCTTAATCTTGGGGATTAGGCCCCCCCTCTGATCCTCCTGTGAGCACGGGATGAGCTGAAGCCTTGAAGAAAAGGGCTTTTAAAAGCATGGCTTTCCCAGCACACCTAAGCAGCTTGTCAGCATGCCACAGGATTTCAGTGTGTGCTCATTCTGCTGCTCTGCATAGGAACCGTCCCTGGCTGTCTGCATGGAGCTGCTCCCACTGTGCACCCTAAGATGCCAGATGCAGCAGGGGTAGCTCTTGCCATGTGGCACCCCAAGGGCTCTTGCTGCTGGAGAAACTTGCTGGAGCTGTGGGGAAGTGGGAGCTGAAGTTCAACATTTGCAATAGTTTTACTGTTCGAAGCCTGCAATGGCTTCCAGATTTAAGTAAGGGGTTTATCTTCCTTTTTTTTTCTCCCAACTGATATAAAGGAGCCATTAGAGATGGTCTGTAATATGGACAACACATGTGTGTCCAGTGTTACCATTTATATAGCAGCAGGCTGGACTGGAAAGCCTGTCATCATCTAGGAAAATAAATTATCTCTGCTGCCTTCCTTTGAAGGCTCTTCAGCTTCGGACATAGAGGGTTTGGTAATTAGAAACTTATTTAAGCTTTGGATGGGCTGTTTTCCTGAGGGTTTGTATGTGTAAAACCTGAGCTGCTTAACAAGAAAGTACCTGCGGAGGGCTGAAGGAAACGGCCCTCGGATGCCGCTGGAGCTGCCATGAGATGGCACTGCAACACAAAGCATGGAGCCAGCCCGCCTCTGGGTGAGCCGCTGCCGTCCCGACGGGTGTGCAGGGAAGAACCCTTCCTGGAGGGGGAAAAAGGGCCAGGGAAGAGAAAGGACTTATGTAAGGATAATTCTGCTATTAGTCAGGGGGAGCTGCCATGGAGCTGTGTCTGGACTGGACTTTTTCTGCTTACACAAAGCACATAATGCCGTAGGAATTCATGTATAAACAGCGCAAATAAGAGGGGTGGCTATCTGAGCTATGAACAGCAGTAAGGAAATAGGTTTTCTGTAACTGTTGCTGGCAGATTCAGAGAGTCTTTGATTTCGGGCAGGTTTCTGAGCGTAACTCGCCTTAAAAAGAGCCACGGTGAAACTTTCTTCTTGACTTTTGTGTTGAGCACGCACAAAGCTTAAAGCTGCTTAAAGCTTAAACATGGGTGTTGCTCCCTCTTCCTTGTCCCTTTGCTCCTGATAGGATGTGGGGAAAGCACTTTGTGTCCGCAGTGTGGCAAAGCATCATGCTCATCACAGCGTGCCATGTAACGCCATTGTGTTGGCAACATCTCTGATGCATTTCATAAATGAAATGCTCTTGGAAAATCCTTTTGCCGACTGTTTTCCTTAAAGACAAGCAAAAGCTTGGGGTGGTGCGTGCTACAATTTCTAGTTAATTTGTAATTAGGCATACTAAACCAAGGAGGGGGCTCTGTATGCTGTATACTATACTCCCCTCTCTTGAGATGAACAGAATATTGCCTTTCCCCTCCTCTCCCCACCTAGAAATCTGCTTTTCTGGTGCTAAGAGGGGCCTTGCCTGGGTTTAACTCTTGGAAAGTAAACGCCAGCACATCAAATGCTGTCAGAAAGTGTGGGCTGAGTCTCCAGGCTTCCCTATGGCAGTGAGAAGGTCAGGAGCAATTCTGGAAGAAACCAGCAAAACCTATGTGTGTGTTGATAACCTGCACTTGCCCAGCACGGGTGCCTCCGGTGATGCCAGGCTGGGGGTCAGCCAGCTGTGTTACATGGACACTAAACACAGTTACAAGTTCAGCATCCCCTGGCTGGTGCTGGGCAGACCCCTCCACCTTGCACCTTGAACCCCCCCCCAGGGGTTGCTTGCACAAACCACCCTGAGGACCAGTGTTTCCCTGGGCTCCTGGTAGGAAAAGGGCTTTGGTACGGAGTAGCCCTGTACTGGGGCCAGCTTGTCAGTGCAGAAGCTATTTCATGGCAGTAACAGGTTGCAGAAATCCACCTGAGCTCAGACACTTCACTGCTGGAACTGCTGATTGAGGTTCTGCTCTTCTCAGGCACTGTGACCTGCGTTATCCTTGCCTGTTACATGAAATGCAACAAATAAAAGCAGCCTCTTGTATTTGACCCACATTTCTCTGAGGTCCTTTCTTCTTCCCATTTATTACCCCCCAGTACCTGCATTTCAGTCCAGACAAGGAGCAGAGACAGGACATTTCTCCTTTGGGAGCCCAGCCCCGCAGCCAGCACTGCTCTGATGAGCAGGCAGCTATGGCATAGGCAGGAGCGCTGGTTTGGGGTTTTCTTCTCTCGAAAGGCACACTTCATTTTTAAGGGTGTTTTTTAAATGGGACTTTGGGGTATAATTACCCTTTATGCTACTTCAAAGAAGTCCCCAGCATGCTTAGTGCTACCTTCAGAGGACCGTGCCTGTTAGGAAAAAATACACTGGTTTAAGCATCCTATAAGTAATGCGAACTTTGACTGATGGTACTTAGTGCAAATGGGCCAACAGTCACATGGCTGAGCCTCCTAATGCCATTCAGGATATTTTTGCACCAATTGCACCCTATTCATCAAAATAAAATGCCAATAAGTAAAGCATTACAATGCTTTCAGAGGGAATTGCACAAAGGAAAGTGGGTGAATTCTGCCCCCAAATGGATATTCAATCTTATAACAAGTATTGTGTATTAAAAAAGGGAGCGCCTTGGCTCCTTGCCATGCTGCAATTGAAGGGCTAATGTTTTATCTCCATTATCTTTTGACTGCTCTCCTGCTTCTGTTGCATGCGGACACTGAAACGAAGTGACTCGCGGCCAGCTCATCAGGATCTATTTCATTAGGTTGTCCTCTGTAGCCTGTGTCCAGTGTCCTGATAACAGCAAGGCAGGATGCTGTGAGGACAGGAGCTGGGCCTGCAAGGGCTGAGGGAACAGCCTGGGGCATCTGAATTTTCCCAGGGGATTGCCTGCCTTCAATGTTCTTATTTAGGAGTTGTAAGGGAGAAGCTAAAGGCGCATCAGGAGTACCTCCTACTTGCATGCTGTCAGCAGCAGCATCCAGCCCAGTCCTCCCTGGGACATGCTGGAGCTGTGCTGCGCTCAGCCCCTCTGGTGAATGGATTAACTGAGTATTTCTTCCTTCCTTTCCATACAAGCAGACAGCCATGATCCCAGCCTGGGCCCATAGTGTTTGCTTGTGCAGTGCATGCTGAGATGTCTGGCGCTGATACCCGATGCTCCTGGGAGCTGAGGGTGTCACCTGAGGGTGATGGGACCCACAGCTCATACCTGTTACAGCCAACCCCAATAGTATATAATTCTTAATAGAGTGGGTTTTTTTTTTGTGTCTACATCCTGAGCTCCTGAGTTTGTGTTTTCCCTCTTTTTCTCCATGGCTCCAAGGATGCAGCAGATACCCATACTCCTTTCACCAACCCTCCCCAGACCTTTCTAAGGGGAAGCCAAGAGCCTTGGCTGTCTGTCCCCCAGGACATGGCCCTTTAAAGGAGCCAGTTACCTGCAGTGAAGCCTGCAGGAGCTGGCAGCGCTGTGGGGGCAAATGATGGGGTTGGGATTCACCTGCAGGGAGCAATTGCTGGATGAAAGGGACCTTTGGCTTCACAGCTGAGCTGCCTGCATGTACCCGGCAGCAGTGCTCCAGAAGTTGGCATGGGCATTTCTTGCTGCGGTGGTCGTCCTATGGAGGAGCTTATGTCACCATACAACAGACATATTGAAGAGCTGTCAAAAAGCTATGTCTGTCATGCTGGAGGACGCAGACACCCATAGGTGCTAATGGCAGACGCTATGCAGCGCATGGTAGCAGGGATGAATGGAGGGCCACAAAAATCGAAGCCCACAAGGCTGGAGAGCAGCGAAGCTCTCCCCTGCTCCAGGCTGTTTCCAGCCCAGTCAGTCCTGCCCTTGCCGCCGGTCTCCCAGCAGGGCCCTGGCTCATCACACCCATATCGGTGTGTATGCTTTTTTGTTTAAACCATTACAAATGTAAATGATCCTTCTCAATTACAAAAGCCTGTGCGAACTGGCATCTTTAAAGGAAACTCTGAAAGAGCTCCTGGCACCGTGCTTCTTCAAATATTTGGAAGCTTTGCTAAGTCTCCTGAAACAAAGGCAGGCACAACCTCCTGCTCCTGCACCGCCCTCCCTCCTGCAGAGAGCACCCTGTAGTGCACACTGAGGGGCTGTCACTGCTTCAACAACGACTGGGTGACACGAGGGGTGGCAAAGGCACTGCTCTGGGACAATAGCAAAGGCTGCAGCAGCCCCACTGCAGCCCATCTCCTGGCTGCCCCGCTCGCACAGCGCTCCCAACAAGCAGCCCCTTATGAAACACAATCCTTGCTTCAGTGTCTGAGTTCCCTCCTGATTTCCATGCTTTGGCCCTGCTGCAGTGGTCTGATCTTTTCCTTATCCTCCAACACCCCCTCTCTCAGGTAGCTCATTCTGCACTAAAGATGCCCCGGGATGATGATCCGCAGTCTCTCTGCTCCCCTCCCCTCAGAATGAACTGGTGGTGGCACGTTTGTGCTTGTGCTGGAAGGATGCATGTGAGCCATTTGGACAGCACATCGCCCGGCCAAATTGGACCAGATGGAAGTGAAATGAATGGTTAAATAAATGCAGTGGCCGCCTATACACAATGTGATAGTACTTCCAAAACAATGAAACATATTATTTTGGATTTGATATCTGCTATCAATTGAGATTGAAGGTATTGATCTGGGCTGATTGCTGGGGACAATCAGAAAGTGGAAGGGTAATTGACTGTCATGTCCCTCATTGATCGGGCACCACAGTTCACAGCAGCCAACATTATTTTCAAGTACTTTGCAGCATCTCCTCTAATAAAGAAACACAGACTGACTTACATGTGCTGCCATTCAGAGGGCGGATAAGGCTGTTCCTAGCCAACATGTCATTGCCTTAACCCAACTGAAAGGTCATCAGCAAGAGAGTGCCAGGGCAGGAAAGCACAGATGTGTGTTTGCATGTGCATCCCTGTGAGCCAACAGGGTGCTGTAGGACCAGCTCACTCCCTGCTGCTCGGCTGCAGAAGATATTAAAAGTAGGGCCTCTGGGACAACGAAGGCACTGCACATGGGCCACATGCCAGGAGAGTGTGACCTCCTCTCTCTAGGTTGTTTAAAATGTTAAAGCAACAAATATTTTATACCATGTATTCCACCAGGGCTCGCTAGCAGCTGATCCAGAAACACTGTCCTGGGAGAGGAGCAAATTGGGAAATATCCCAAGTTGCTGCAATCAATTCCACAAAAAGCTTATATAAAATTCTTACATATAATCAGAAGGATGGAAAAATTACCTTATTCCCCACTGTGCACTTCAGATTAATATAACCAAACGTTATTCAGTCCTAATACTTACAGTGACCATGGAACACCTTTCCGTACTTACTAGGAGCACATAGACAAACTGTCTTTTTTTCCTAGAGGACATGTATCTGCTGTTGTTCTTATTAATCTGCTATATGTGCAATTGGATTGCTGCTTCTCACATGCAAGCTCTTTTAGGTAGGGACTGCTCCCTGTGAACAGAAGTCCAGTGAAATGATTGGGATTTAGTGAGATACTTGTGCCTAAGTACCTTAGTGAACCTGACCGTGAAGTGGGTTCAGGTATAAAGGTCCTAATATTGATCCCACAAAACCCTAAGCCTTGGGACACCTCATCTCCCACAGCTGTGATGCAGAGGGCAGTCTCAGGTGCTGCTCATCCTGGATGTGCTGCGCAGCTTCTTCAGGGATGCTCTCCAGAAGAGAGCTCTCTCCATAGGAGCAGGGGTTACCATACACACAGGATTCCCCAGACATTCTCCACCTCTTTGTTACGTACAGGCAGATTTGGAGGCTTTTGTGTGTTTGTCTCAGATTTCCCATTGTCTGGCAGCCTTTCATGTCCAGAGATGCTGGCCTTGCTCGCTAAGCATGCAAGAGCTCTTCCTCCGACTCAAAAGCGAGTCCTGTGTCTCCATTATCTCAGAGTTGGCCATGCACATGCTGTCTGGTCCTCTTAAGAGCATTCAGGAAGCCCAGGAGGTGCCAGTTTCTGCCTGCACATCCTGCCAGCAGGACAGCCAGCATCAATCAGAGTGATGCATCCTGAAGTTCTCATACTGGTGGGCAGCACTATGCATTCAAGTCCTATCAGTAGTGTTCCAGGAACAATGTATTGATGGAAAAACATTCAGGAAGGAGCTAGTAGATTTTGTGCACATGCATGAAGTGTTGCCTCAGAGAATGTGTCATACATAGGGTCTTCTCCTTGAGCAATTGCTCTAAACCCCCGGGTTGCCTTCTTGCTTATAAACTGAACTTAATGAGCCACCCTGGACTGTACCCAGATTCCCTTCCCAGCTTTCAGATGGTTAAACTCCATTTCAGTCAGTTTTGGGCACTTCTCACCCACTGCAGTTGCTAAGCTGAGCCGAGATGTGTTCCTCACCTTGGGTTTCGGTCTGTTAAACAGCTCAACCCGACCTGCTTTTGATTTGTTTCATCTAGACTCTTCGATGCTGCTGGTGAACCGAAACACCCATCAGTCGCTCGCATCTCGGGGCGCAGGCAGGGCTGCCTGGGGACCACAGCTGAGGCACAGGACTTTCAAAGTGATGGGTGGCAGCCCCAAGGCAGCACAGAGCGCGCCTGGGGAGGTTTCTCATCCCACCCAAGTTTCCTTTCCTGGAAAGCGAGGTGGCTGCGCTGGGGTGTGTGGGCTGCAAGAGCTCCCGGGGAGTCAGACCCAAACTGGGCCGACAGAATAGCTGTTGCCTCAAGCACCCAGAGTAAAACCCACCTGTATTGGAGGCTTAAAACGCTGGTTAAGCAGAGATGGCTGGTCACAGCCCAGGTCACTGCTGAGGCGCTGGCTCAGAGCATCATTAATGTACAAGAGAGACAGAAAAGGTGCTATACTAGATAGGGTCAATGGATTGGTCACTTCAGAGAGAGGTAAATCCTAAACCCAGCAACCATGTGCTGCTTACCTCCTCTCAGGTTTTGTGGGTAATCCCAACAGTCCCATACTGGTGGGTTTATGGAAGTGTAAGACTGGGATCCCCTCTGATCCCCCTTTAAAGAACTTCTGTGAGGGCTTCATACATGCTTCTGAGTGAAGAGTAACTGCATTCTTCCTGTTACATCTTGTGGAGAGAGGATGAAGAGAAGGAGGAAGAAGAAGGGTGGCTGAATGGCAGTTAGTACTTAAGGATGAAAAAGTAAAAACTTGAAATGTTACAGCATTAATGTACACAAAATAAGAAGCATTTTTCCTTAGTGATGGTTATGCAGTGCAGAACAAGCAGGGCAAACACACACCACAGCTTAGCAAGACAAGAGTTAAACAACATCAAATCATTCCCCGTGATGGATCATTAAGAATGTGGAGCCTAAATGTGTGGTGAGATTACAGATTGGTGCAGATGTTCCTATACCGGCAGCTTATTTTGCATATTGCAAAGTATACAGATAATTCCTAGTGGCAAACGCACGCAAAGACTAGCCTGCCCTGCAGTGAGTGCACGTTTGGATTGTTCTACAAGGTGAATTTTGTGGGGTGGAAAGGACTGATGTAAACTGCTGCCTGGGATTACAGCTGCCTTTAGCCAGCAATGGGATGTGTCTGCCAGTGACCTCTCCACCTTTGCCCAGGCGTGGTGTACAGGAGGGACAGATGAACGGGGAGTGGGGTGGGTTAAATAAACAAGAGAAGGAGGACTAAGGAAGGCAATGCAGAGGTTTCCCATGTTCTACATATATATGTTGTAACGAAATTTAAGGCAACATTCCCCCTGCGAATTAGTGTTGCCACGGCACTGCACAAACTACAGCTGTAGGAAGAATTCAAGAAAAGTAATCAGCAGCACAATTAAGCAATCTGCCATAATGACAGAACACAACATTAGGGTAGAATAATCAGAAACATATATATTTTTCCCTTCTTGATTTTCATTTCCCACCCAATGATTTGCTTTTGCAGAGCGTATATAAAGTGATGCCTCATAAAAATGCCCGTATTTATCTGCTACAGCTTGCAGATCTTGCTCCAGTGAGGATGCTCATGTTAGTTCTTGCCAAGCACTTGCAACTAATGTTGTTTTTACTATATTTTTTTGAAACCCCAGTGTTTGACCTGCTTTAATCCTAATTTTGCACCTTGTGTGTCTCATGTAAACCCCTTTAACTTAAAGGGTCCAACTCCTTTAACTGGAAAGTGTCATTCCAGACAAGAAAGCCTGGGGCTGAGGTCCCCGTGTTTCTGCCAGTCATCCCACCCCAGGAAGCAGAGCAGGGAGATGGATCACACAGTGTTCCTGCTGCCTCCAGCTCCTGCTCAGGAAAGGAAAACACCTCCACCTGTGAGCGGACAAGGAGAGAATGGGCCTGACCTGCTTCATCTGCACAGGCTGTGTCCCCAGAGCTCCCCAAGGCTTAAAGAGCCCATGCAGAAGGTAAGCTCCCCTCCAAGGAGGTGGTTTGGAAGGGGAGAGAAGAACGTACCCCCTGAGAAAGGGGTCTTGTGCGTTTCAGCTTTCTGCCGGTTATGCATGAAGGCTGTTCAGACTGAAGAGAAGGTGAAGGGAAGCTCTTGTGTCCCTGTGGGGAGGTAGGTCTTCTCCTTGGGCTCTGCACAGGGGGCTTACTGGCTGCTGAGAAGGGGCTGCCCTGGAAACCTGGGAGAGAGGCAGGTTTGGTAGAGCCAGGAGTGATGTGTGTGCCCTAGGAGGCTGCAGAGGTTGGCAGCGGAGCTCAGTGGGGTTTTGTGGTGGTGCCTCCCAGATGGCCAAGTGCTGGCAGTGATGCTACTGGAGAAGACTTTCCTTGTGGGGTGGGAGCATTGTGGTGGTGCTGCAGGACCCTGGAGATCTGCCCTATGGGCATTAGGGGGCTGTGGCTAGGAGAAGGGAGCATGTCCTTCCAGCATGGTGGAACATGTGGGATTGCTGCTGAAAGTAATGGACGGAGTGTGCTCGATGTGTGCTTTGTTCAGTAGGGCCATGTTGATGCCCTGTTATCCTTCCACATTTGTTTCTTCCCTGCCATTCACGGGTGGAGCTTTTGCTTCTTAGTGCCCCTTGTGGAAACAGCATGCTGGTCCTAGAGGTTCCTGGGAGAAGTGGCTCAAGTTTGTAACCGCTGGTGCAAGGGAGGAACTCGAGTGTTTGAATTTGCTTGTGGCTGCCAAAAGCTTAGCTTCTATTGGAAATAAACCAGAGAATGTAAATATGTTCCACTGATGAATCTTTACAAGTACAGCCCTCTGGTTTGCATTCTGCATAACCTAATGAAGGACTACTATAAAGTAATGTATTTTAGGAATGAAAATCTAATGATACTGAGATAAGAGCAGCTAGAAGCATGGTACTTTTATAACCTGGAAAACCTTTTTTTAGCCCTAAGGATTAAGCGTAGGATTAAAACCTTTCAAAATCCCCCAAGAATGAGGAGTCCAGTGCCCGATGATGTGCAGGAAGATGGCCTTTAGGCTCTAATAAAAACCTTAGTGCCACTTCAACCAGTGTCTGATATTAGCTTTTGCATGGCCGATACAAATCAGTGTTAGTGGTCAGGTTATGCTACCATTCAAGTGGTGAAAAGCCATGTTACCACTACCCTTCCAGAGTCCTCATGAGTTCAGAGCTGGTGTTACTCTGCATATTCCTTTTTCATCTGTAAGACTGTCTTACAAACATGCACATGCAGAACTGTTCCTCCTTCTCCCATGTGCCCATGTAAGTGGAAATCATCCAGAGCATCATGTCCAGGGAGCAGAGATACGTTTGCAAAACTCACACAATCCCAAACCATGGAGGAATGCTGGGTTAATTTTTCATCTGTGTATCAGCTGAAAGTAATGTATACCCCAAATTAATGCAGACAATGCCGAGTCTGGTCTGCAGGCCCGCTGTATTTTTGAATTCTTTTCTACTAAAACTCAATAAAAACATGGGGGTGGAAGGTGCTGCTGGGAATTTGCTTTTTGTTCTGCTTAAGTGCTGTATTTCTCAGCAGTCTTCAAGTTTCTCAGCGTGAAGATATTGTTACATCGGAACTACTGTGGGTTTAACACAATTCTGAATTTGCAGGCAAATGGATGTATTGTGTTGGGGCTTATCCACAGAGGACTGTGAAACTACAAATTACAGCCCAGCTGCACTCTCTTATCTGGATTCTCTTTCTTTTCCCCTCATGCGCCTGAGTCCTCCCCTGTTCACAAGTAGAAGGTGCAAAGAGGAACTTGAGTGGGAAAAAGAGACGTAGGCCCAAAGTCAAGAGGGATGCTGACAGTGCAGAAACCCTGCCCATGTCTGTGGATGCTGCATTCGAATGGGATGGGGTGGCTGGGGGCTTTTTTAAGCTGGATGGAGCCACAGTGTTTTTCATTAGCAGAGGATATGAAGCCTCTGGATTTAGTGGGTTTTGTGACTGCCTGGGGACGTTTTCCTGTAACTGCCTAGAAAACCAAGGCAGACAGATTAGTATTCAACACATTCACTGATGATTCCTTCACCGAAGAAGAAGAAGGGGCTTTTCTTTCGAGTAATTAAATATAACAGTAAAACAGGGGATCTACCCATTTAACTTTCTCAACTGTTCATCCTCATTCCTCTTCCTTGAAGGGAATGGTAAACCACCATCAGGTCCCTATGGGAGAGGCAGGAGGTATTTGCACTCCATAATAGTTTGAGATGAGGCTTTACCACCTATTCCTAGCCCTGGACAGGTCTTGCCTACCTTGTCATCACAGTTCCACAGGCAAGGCCAGGTGATATACCAGAGCCCTGTGCCTGCAGGCAAGGGGAGACAGCATTGGAACAGCATCTGTCTGGGGAAAGGTGCTGCTGATATGTGGGACAAGCTCTTTGCCCCCATTCTTCAAAGCAAACGGCTGTACTACCTGATTTTAGTGACACTCTGGACACCTGCTAGCCAGTAATAGAGTGAAAACTCAATGACCCCATGGTAATATTGTTATGTTTATTTGCTTCCTTTCAAATGGCTGTGGATGTGCAGGATGCTGACAAATGGGATCTGAACTCATGCATTTACTTGACAAGGAAATAAATATATCAGACTGATAGTACTTCTTTGGACTCTTTTGAGACTTGGGAGTTAGTGGCCACTCTGTTTGCTGGCTCAGTTTTAGCAGCAGAAATGTCCATGTGTTCTGTCAAAGCACTTTACTTGTGACAGGCAAAGTGCTGCCCGGCCCTGGAAAACCATTCAGAGCAAATAAATGCATTAGTTCAATGTAGAGTATCTTATATTTGATACACACCACTTCCTAATCACTTTACTGAACATCTGGATTGCCTTGAAATAAAACCAGTGCTGGCGTCATCTTCAATTTGGACATGGGTTCCATTTCTGAAGCCTTTTTCCAGGAGAGCACCTCTTGTGTCCTGGTATAGTTTGGGTTGGGTGCTACAGGTCTAATCGAGAGTGAACAAAATTAAGGAGTGCTTTGGCATCAAAGAATGGAAAGGAGGACACAGGAGCCAGCTGAACCCTTTGGTACTTGTAGTCCAAATTGCAGAACCACATTAAAAAGTGCAGATGTTACTAAGGAGTGGATATTTTTCATGTCTTTGAAACATATGAAAAGGATCTGTGCTTCTTTCTCTTAGCAAAGTACCCAGTACAGGTGTGTTCTGGCAGAATAAATGAGAATAATTAATTGCGACTGTTAACGTGGTGTACTAGAGACTCAAATTAAACCCATTGTGTTGGTAAAGGATGTGAAAGAGCACACAGCGTGCAAAGACAGTGGCTGCTCTGTGTGAGCGACTGAAAGGGAGAGCAAGGAGGATGACATAATGAACAAGAGATGCGTTCGCATCGCTGCAAGTTGGGCTCGGCTGCACAACAGCAAGAACTATTTGCAACATCCTTTTGTCAACATCTGTTTGTCTTTGAGTCCATGAAAGTGGAACAAATCTCATTAAATTTTCTTTTTCCTTGTGTTGAGATTTTTCGGGATTGTTTCTGTTATTTTGGCAGCCAAAATGATGCTGGAATGTTTCACCTTTTTTTTTTCCTCCCAAGTTTTTCAGTTGAGGTTTGTCACATAAATCATGAGGTTTTACTTCTGCTGCTAGCCAAATCATAATCCTTATAAGCCTTTTGTTGTTCTGTTGTTTGTTTTCTTTCGTTAAAGCTCCAGCTTCTGAAATCATTAGAATGCATGAACATCTCTACTTCTGCTGTCGTGTGTTTGTTTTTCCTGGAGTTTCTAGCACTGAGAACTGTGGAGAAACTTTTGGGTGTCATCTGAAGGATGAAAAACGGAATTTATTACATTTATTTATTTTATTTTTTCCCCTTTTTTTTAAATACCAGTTAGATAATTTTTGGAAACTATGACTCATGATTTGGGATGTTTAGATTTGGCAACACTGTAGTTCTCCCTGCCACTCCCCCATGACCAGAAGCGTTGGAAGAAGCCATGTGGGGCTTGTCTCTGTGGACAAGTTGCAGCACAGAGAGCTGGGGTGTGAATTCACAGTGCCCTACTTACATTGCACAGATTCCACATGTGGATGAGAACTGTGCAGTACCTGTCCTTCGGAAGTGTTCTCAGGGCATGCCTCTATGTGAGTAACAGAGTGCAGCTCAGAGGCCATAGATCTAACAGCAGTGTGCTCTGGCTCACGGGCCAAAGGTAGCACAGCCACATTGTGCTTGAAACTGCACTTATTAGCTTGGGCACAGCTCCAAAGTAAGGCTGCTGCACAGATATTGAGCACCTCCTGGCTACACTGTGCCATACTGTTGTAATGGGTGGGATGCCTTCTGGGTGCTCTGAGTGATGCTGAGCATCCTCTGCTCAGCCATGGGCTGGCTTCTTGTAGCACACATCCTCTGTATCTCAAGGGGGAGCTGGATGGCTGGTCTGCTTTCTTAGTCTGTTGGAGGTGAAAAGGATGAGGGCCTGTGGCTCTGGAGCTGGCCTTTGACACACAGGAGAGGCAGTAACCAGCAGCAACACAATGGCCATGCAGGGAAAGCAATGACACCTGTGGGGGAATTTCTGAGGCTTGGCTGACTTTGTTTTGCATAGCAATCTGGATATGGGGAGCTTACAGATTTCAATGAGCATGTGTTGGCTCCTTGGAGCCCCAGGGCAGGCATCAGTGGGATGGGGAAACTCTTCAGTGCCCAGTGGGGGACGCATCAGTTTAGCTTGGAGAAACCTTGAGGGAGCAGTTTCAAGTCCCTTTGACATTGGGGTAGACCTGCTGAAGGGGGCAGAGGGGAAAAAGTCACTTGGGAATAATTCAGCCTGTGATCTATGAACAGCTGTGGGGTACTTGCTCCATCCAGGGCTAATTTCTAGTACCTACACAGGACAAGCAGCTGCTGGGTTACTACCTGGGAGACCAAGCTGGTGCTGCTTGAGCAGCTCCTCTGGCCAGACAGGAGGGAAGGAGCTCCCCAGGAAGGGTGCTGTGCCATAGGGAAACCAGGATGCTGCAGGGCGGCTGGGAGTGGGCTGAGGTCTCTGCCCCTCAGGAAGCTGCAAGGGATTTGTGTGTTTTCCAAAGCAGCAGAGACAGGATGCTGAGGGGTGGGAGAGAGACAGATTTCCTTCTGCTGTGAATAGACTGGGGGTGGGGGATGGCGGCTCTGGTTTAACCCTTGCCTGTTCATCTCCAAAATGAAATGATGCCTTAGGAAACCATTCCAAGAAACTGCAGAAATTAAAAGGCACAAAAAGTACAGGGTTGCTGGCACCAGGGTGATGCCGTGAGTTTTATTATCCCAGTTCTCTCACCCTCAGGCACGTCTCTCTGGCTCTGGCATTGCTTTTAACTTTGAAGTTTGTTTGTTCAGTGGCATTGCTATGACCAAAATGAATAATGGCAGTACCAAGTGAGAGGCTATGGGATGTTACGTTCTGTCAGATAGAAGCAGCTAATGGGAGACAATCCAGGTTTGGGAGCTGTAACGAATCTTCCTCAATAGCACGAAAAAGATGGGATTCATTTCTCTCTTACATCAGGGGTAAGGAAAAAATATCTTAGGAGTAAGTCCTGAAAGAGGTCCCACTCATGTTCAACAGCGCTGGCCTTTCTGCAGCTATTGCAAAGTCATTAATAGAACAACCTCAAGGAAGTGGAAGAAAGCCCCACTCGATTCAACCCTCAGTTTCAACCCTCAATCCCCACCTCCACCACCTAACCCAAGCCTTTGGAAATGCTGTGGAAACAGGACCTGGATGAGGACCTTCAGGGCGTGAGTACATAAAGATATTTGGGAAAGGCTCCTGGTACAAGGGAAGCTCGGGAAAATGACTTTGTTTATTGCATTGGAGTCTCCCAGAGCAGCGCAGAGTCCACATGGCTGAAAGTTGGCAGCCGGGCTGCAGGTGTGGTGAAAGAGCTGTGTTTTCTAAACACACTTAATACATTGCTCTGGCCTTTTGTAGATAAAGATCAGCTTTGTGTTTAAAAGAAATTACAGCAAAAGCACTTGTATCTGGGAGGATGCTTCCAGGTTGGGCTTGTAGAATTGAACTTCATAAACAAACTACTTGATGTGATTAATCAAGGCACAGGTTGATGGAAATGTGCCTCTGACTCTCACAGTATCGGGGTGGAAGCTGTAATGTGTTTGCCATAGAACTGCCCTGTGTAGGAATAAACAGCCAGAAGGTTCCTGGGTGTGAGGTTTTCCATTTAAATAACTTCTCCTCTCTGAAAAGCCCACAGCAGAAATAATAATCCTCCTGCAAGCCTGGAATTCTGCTGAGATTCAAAACAGTGTCTCTGCTCCGCAGACGTTTGATGGGCAAAGATGGCGGAGAGCACTTGTGACCACCGAGAGCCAAAGAACTTGTAGCAAAACATCTGGTCTCTAGGCTGGCCAGATAAAGAAGCTTCCTGTAGCTCTGATAATGTTTCTGCCCTACGGCTGTGCTAATTTCACCAGGAAAAACAGTTCCTCATTCAGTTTTACAAAGTTTGGAGGTTGGAATATAAAGACACCAACCTACTTGTGCCTATGGTAAATGTGACTTAACAGCAACAACCCCAAACCAAAGCAAACAAACAAAGCACAACCAAACCCCTTTATATATAAAACAAAAAAACCCGAATGTGTTGATTGTGAGATAGGCAAAAAATACCAAAACCAAAATGGGAAACATGTGAAGTGTGAAATGGAGTGGATGGCAGGGCAAGCTGGCCTGCTTGGAGCATGCTCTAAGAAATGAAAACACTTCCTTGTGCCAAGCATGATCTGTGTGTGAGCCGAGTTTCCTCGGCCTCAAGCTGATGACAGCTTTGGCCGCTTCTGACAAAGCTAATAATTCAAGAGAGAAGATGATTCTCTATTAGGAGAAATTATTCTTCTCCTTTTTCTTTTCCTTCCAACTGGGCTATCAGGTCCCTACCTGGTAGCACAGTTCATTCACAAACTGGGCAAGGTTAGACAAGCCATTTCACTACAACTGAGATGTCCAAGGATTGAACGACTGTTTTCTGCTGTGTGGTGATTGTTTGCTGGGGATAAAACTGTATGTTTAGTGGGAGATTTGGCCCACCCAGGTGGGATTCCTTGTCAGGTGTTGGTGTTCCCAGCAGCTCGCAAGGAGGCAATGGTGGGAGAACGTGAATTATTATGCTGTTGCCAAAAAAGCCGAAGGGTGTTGAAAGCCTTGCAGGTAAACTTCTGCCTGCAGTGCTCTTGGGTTTTCTGCATGGTCTGTGGCAGGTAGACTTGGGCTTGCTCTGCGTGTTCTCCAGAAGCTGGGCAGCATGGTGCTGAGGTCTCGCATCACAGCGGATAGCATGGGCAGAGGCAATGCTGTGTAGGAATGCCCTACAGGTGGATGTTGGGGAGATGAGGGGGATGTGGTTGAGGGCACCCCCTTGGCTCATGGGCTGTGCAGAGAGTGCAATAGGAGTATGGGACCATCCATCCAAGTACATTCCTCCCTTCAGTGGCTGCTGCCCTTCCCATCTGCTCCAGCCTCTGCTCCCAGGTTCGAGCCAAAGTTCCTACTCCATTCAATTGCTCCAATTAGTGCTGTGGTTTGTTTTTCTTTATTAAGAAGGTTGCTTGAGAGCTACCTGGTTTTGAGTCCAGCCCCCTTCAATCTGTTCCTACCATCATTTCAGGCTGAGTTTCCTGCCCAGAAGCTCCTTTGGTGAATTAGAACCAGGGAGACTTCCCACAGTATACATTTTGTCCGGTGGAGCCTGAATAAATTGGGTCATGCTTCCATATGTAATCCATGCACTTGAGGTTTGACCTAGCTCCTGTGAAAACTACTGGGCAGGGATGTGTCTGGAAGCTGGACTGGAGCTATGGCTGAGGCAGTTGGATTTTGAAAGAGCAGGGGTGTGGAGCTGTGCCCTTCATTTCTGAGGGCCAGTTTCATTTGTACAGGAAGATGTATGTCTTTCTGGGGAAGCTTTTGTCTGTGCTGGGCTGTGTCTCTAACAGTGTTGCCGAGGTACCTTGGGCCTGGGGTAGGTAGTTATTTTGTGATAAGATGTTGAAATCAAATCAGTTTAATCATTGTACAAGTTCAGAAGAAAATGCATTTATTTCATCTGAAACTTCATTGCAATGGCTGTGAATAAGTTTGTCCCCTTCTGCATGACAATGGCCTAAGGTCTGAGAATTTCCCACCAAATGTCTTCCCATGGTCCTGGAGATACAAAGTCATCTGTTTTGGAGGAGTCAGGATCATTCTGCTTAGCTCTTTTGGGCAGTTGGGTGTCAACTCTGCAAGTGGTGGTGATGGGCCAATGTGGCTACAGTCATATCACAATTCATACTTGCAGCACAGAAGATTAGTGCGCTAACGGGGGAGACTCCTCTTTTGAAAAGAGGCTTTAAATGATGTCAAGAACCACTACAATGATATGGTTTTTACATAAATAATAATTAATTACATGTAAATCAGGCTTTTCCCCACCCCTTCCATTAGTACCGTCTTTGCTAAGCTCTCTGTCTTGTTTCTGCCTGCTCACTTTGACTAGTTGAATGGCAGCAGACATCATTTGCAATGCTAACGTCAGATACAGGTCAAAATGGACAAGGAAAACACAACCCGGGGCTTTATCAGTGCAATAACAGCCAATTCTGTGTAGAGATGGCAGTGTACCGGGGTTTAACCTCTTCACTGCTGCAGAGCAAGAACCACCAAGAATTTACTTTCTGGTCTCCTCTTCTGTTATTTCTAACTTATTTCAGCCCTTTGCTTCTGCTGGCCACTCTTTTTTTTCCCTCTTCTCCTTCCTGATGTTTACTAGAGCATCTGGTATTGTTTATCTCCCAAGACACAGGAGACTGCTGCTTTCATAGATACGTAACTAGAGTAAAAGCTTTGATCTTTGTTGATGTTGGACTTTTGGATTAAAAAAGGAGTCATAATAGTGGAAAAAACAAGACCAAATAATACTTCAGCATAGTACACTTTTGAGACAGCATCAACAGAAAATCCTGCACAGGGAAAGTTGCAGTAACAGTGTCTCCTTCACAAGAGATGCTTCACTTATGGGGAGAGCAGGGCAAGGATTTGAGGAGATTGTCTCGCTGAGGTTAAAAGCTGAAAGTGTGGCATGTCCTTGTGGGGATTTCTGCAGCAGCAGTTTGAGCAGTCCCAGAAATGCCAACAAGATGCGAGAAACCTGTTTGTATCTCTGCTTGCTTCCAGTGCTGCCTTCCAGGAAGGGCACAGAAGGAGCTGGTCTGACCTTCAGCAGTGTCAAGATTATGTATGCCCTAGGTTTTGAAGCCTCTATGGAGTAAAGACTGTCCTGGGAGGTCAAAAGAGGAGATGGTGCTCTGAATTTGCTCTCTTGCTCTAGAGAAGTACATGGGTTTTCTACAGCAGCTTCAAAGATGCTGGGACTGGGTTAATTAGAAGTTGTCAAGATACAGCAAGTACCGATGCTGTCGTTGCAGAGATGTAGAAAGCGTTGCAGAAATCTGGTAGCAAAACGCAGGTAGGTGTCTGCTATCTGCAGAAGTGAACACAGGCCTACAGTGCTTACAGCAAAGCTCCTGTTGCCTCTCCTGGGGACTAGGCACTGTCCCAGGCCTGCAGCCAAGTCAGCTATGCTGTAAGCAGGCATGCAAAATCCGGATGGCTGCTGGTTTCTTAGCAAGAATATATTCAGTTGCTAGTATTGCAAACGGTTTCTGGTACTTTTTTACAGCTGTAGCTTTTTATGTAATTCTTGGATTTTAAGCTAAATGCCTTATTTTGGGTGCTGTATACTCCAGTTTCCATCCCTGCCCTCCTGCTAGGTAAGGTGTAAACCTGACAGAAACCTCTCCAAACTTCTCAGGAGGGAATGTTTTATGAAACCCCTCCCTTTGGGAAGGCAGTGAGCTGTCAAAAGGGAGCTCAGCCTGTAACTTTAAGTCTGCAATGACCCACGCTAATAAATTACCTAATATTAACTCGGGATAGGTGCGTGGCTGCCTGTCACAGTGCAGGACATGAAGCCAGAGGCACACCGTCATTCTCTCCTAACCTTTGCACCTCCTCCCACGAACCAGGGAACTGATTCTGGAAAAGACCTGTCCTGTGATGTGCTGCAAACCAGAGGGTAAAGTGTTAGTGAGCCAAAGAGGAGCTGAGAGGTTTCAATGGGGCTCCATCGCAGCGCAGCCATCGTGGAGAGCGCTGCTGGCCTCGGCGCAAGGCGATGGCAAACGGGGCTCTGCATGGAGCATCTCGCCCAACCTTTTTATACTTGCATGCAGAAAATGCAGATTCAGCAGCACCAAAGCGGTTTGTGCACACATGCCAAACTTGTCATTTATAAAAACTCAAAAAAGCTCTGACAAATGCTGAAGCTGTTAGTTTTGACACTTCTGACATGAAACACTTTGATTTCTCATTTTGAAACTACTTTGTGTTCAAAATGTCCTTTAATTTTATTTTCAAGCAAAGGGGGAGGGGTGACTTCTTTTCTTATTCCCCCCCCAAAAAAAATAAACCAAAATTGAAATGAAATCTTGGACTTGACTCAAAATGAAATTGTTCTTGGATTTTTGGTTTCGCCGCGTTGTTTTACTTTGATGTTTGTGTTTGGCTTTCAGTCACTTCTTTCTTTCCTCCCCCAAATTTGCCAGTTGGTTTATCAAGAGCCACAGTGAACATCAGCCCCTCCGAAGGGGCACAGCTGGCACAGCACAGTGTTTTTTTCATGGCTGTCAGTTGCAAAAACAAGGAGCATTGCTTGTGCTTTCCAGGAGATTGAGTTCATTTTCTATCTGGCTGGGATAAATAATAAACAGGGATTTTTGTTTTTGTTTTGCCGTGGAAGATTTCCTTACGTTCTCTGTGTAAACATTCCGTTACATTTTAGTAATGCGAATAATGACTATTCCTGTGCTCCTGAGCTCTCCCTCTTGGCTCGGAAACCGGAGGTTTGGGAGACAACTGGCACTGTTGACAGAGCACTGAACTTGAACGCCTCTCACTGTGACAGGGCAAGCCCAAATATTTTGGGAAGAGTCCTTGTTATGTTACGACAGGGGTTGGTAGCACTGATGCTGGGGATGGGGTTTGCTTCAGCACTGGGCTGATTACTGCTGTATTGTTGGAGGAACAGCGTGAACTTTGGCAGGCAGGCAGCTGTGAGGCAGGAGGATTGGACTTGGGCATTTCTTATTTCTAGGATGGGCTGAAGGTCTTCCAAAAGAAGCTGGGTCGCAAAAGAGGCCAGGAACAGGAGGCCCTGAAAGCTGTTTTTCTATGGGTGAGAAAGTGGAAAAATAAAGCTCTTTTGCAAGAGTACAAACGTTTAGTGTAGTCCCTATCTGTGGACATATATCTGCAGAAGAGCTTGTATTAAAGTACCCTTTTAATCATATTTTCCATCCCTGAAGGCACTATTTGTCTCCCACAGTGTACATCTTCCATCTTCTACAGGCTCCCTTCTCCAACCCACCTCCGCTCCTGAAGACAGGCTGCATCTTGGTCGTGCTTTGTGTATCTTCAGTACTGGACCAGTGTCCAGCTCACGGTGTTTAACTGGTCATAGACATTCTGGTGGTGTTTGCCAGTTCACGTACAGCACATAATTATATTCAGGAAGCAATAGGAATTAAATGACATTAATTCTCATGAATATTCATTTAAAAATCTCTACCAAATTCAGGCAGATTAATAGTCCGATGCAAATACAATGGCTATTCATTGCCCCCACAGGAAAAGGAAATATGTATTGGCTGGCAGCTCAGGACAAATGCTACAGGAAATCGGGAAATCTGCTACAGAAATCTTACCTCTGTGTGTCTTTTGATACAGAGGAGGTTGGAGGGAAGCCTAAAGGGATAAAGAAGATTAGTGTGGACATGGACAGGGGGAGCTCTCCTGTTCACTGAGGAACCTGAAAGCCTGGGGTGAATCTTAAACTCATGTCTCTGCACTACCAATGTAAACCCAAAGCAGCTCTGGCTGCAGTGGAGCTTCGACGGATTCACAACAGAGCCAAGTGCAGTTCATCTTGTGTCTGATCCTGCTGCCCTGTGCATGAGGCCAGCCTCCAGCCTGCTCTCCCTGCACCACACTGCTGGGGCAGAACAACTTGTCTCCCTTGTGAGCAGCAGTGAGCCTGGCGCTAGCCCTTGGGGTGGCCATGGGGCAGCCCAGTCCTACAGGTACCACGTGCTTCCTTTCTACTGCTCCAGCTCACCCTCTGGGCCAGGATCTGGCTTCCACTGGGCCTGGGCAAATCAAAAAAGTATAATAACAAAACAGATGAGGGGTGCGAGGGCATTTGCAAAGTAAGCATCAAAGACTGGGATGCTGAGAAGCCTCCCACCTTTTATAGAGATGATACAAAACAATACGTAAGTTAAAAAATTATCTGGCTCTGGTTACAGTCCTTATCTCAGAGGCCTTATTTATGCATTTCCTTTTGTCAGACAAGCCAGCTTGAGACCTTAGCTGTGTCGCATTACTTTTATCTCTTTATGGGATTTCCCCAATTGGAGTGTGGATCCTGCTTCCACTAAAGTTGGTGGCAAGTGTCGCCAACAGCAGTGAGCTCAGCCTTTGAGCTGGAGGTTTATGCCTTTCAAAATTCCCCCTCACCAAGTCAACCCTTCCCACCCTTGAAGTTATCTGAGCAAAAGAAGTGTCTGGTGTGAATCACCTTGTGCGATGGGCAGAGCTTCTGTCTTTCTGAGGGATGTCTGTGCCAGGCTGATCTGACTGCCTGGCTCCACACGCAAGGAGGTGGAATGTGGGGAACAGCAACTGGTAACTTCTCCAAATGGGTTTTGTTTTGAGCAACTACAAGGGTATTCTCAGGTTCTCCTCTCCTAAGCACTGTGAGAGTGTCTGGCTTATTCAAAACAGTCAGGAAATCATTTCTCTTTAGTACATCCACCAACTTTCTGGGGCAGTACACAGTGAGTATCTCAACTTTTCATGCCTGATGTTAAAGGTAAGAGTAACAGCTGAGCACCCACAAGGGGGTGGTTTGCACCTAGGCAGGCCTGTGCAGTAGCCCAGACCTATCCATGCAGCTTGGTGATGCACCCTCCAAAGCCTCATAATCCAATGACTAAAGCGGAAAGGACTCCGAGGCCTGGCTCCTGGGACATCAGAGGTGGGGCATTACAGTAGCCTGGAAAACATTCTGCCTTTAAAACAAGTAACACCTATAATTATGGAGGCGTCATCACCTTCATCACTTTTTTTTTAGCTAACAAGCTGCAGTTGTAGCCTGTGTATACCCTTGCCAACATGCGCCAAGCATTTGCTCTTGGGATAGGTTCTGCTGGTGGTGGGAATATCAAGCATCTTTCTCCAGGCACTTGTAAACCAATACAGCAGTAAACAGCTCGAGTACAATTAGCAGCTACATTGGCAGAGGGGAGGGAGAAGTCCCACTGCTGGTACTGTCTGTGGAATTAATAATGTTTTACAGAGCTCATGTACTGGTTTAGATTTGCAAAGTTAAAAACAGGAGGCAAAGAAGTTTCCAATAAACATTTATTCCAGGGTGAAATGTAAAAGAAGTATCTTTTAGGAGAGGAACGTTTAAGGGGGGATGTTTTTTAAGAAGGCTCTTTTAATAGGTTTAGCTCCTTTTTCTTTCTACTGAAGAAGCAGACAAGCCATAAAATCGAAACAACAGAGCTTAAGGTGACGGTGAGGTTCAGTTTTTAAAGCTGGGGACCCCTGTACCCCCCCAGTCCCACAAATTCCATGTTTTCCAGGATTACTTCTGTTGGGAGGATCGGGAAGGGGCTGAAGGGTGCACATCGGGGCGCTCCCGAAGCACAGCGCCACGAAAGGCTTCGCAAATATTTATTTGCAGCGATTTTTTTCCTCTTAATTATTCAAAATACAATGAATTAGACATAAGTGCCTCGCCATTACTGTAATTTCAGGCGTTAATTGCTACCGGGGCAGCCCCGGCGCCGATGCGGCGCCTCTGCCGACAGGTGGCGCCGCAACCCCGGCCCTGCGCTCGGAGCACCCCGCGGGGCGGCTGGACCGGGACCGGGACCGAGATGACCGGGATAACCGAGATGACCGGGATGACCGGCCACAGGGATGTACCGGGACCGAGATGACCGGGATAACCGGCCACAGGGATGTACCGGGACCGGGATGACAGGCCACAGGGATGTACCGGGACCGGAGGGCTACGGGAACGGGCCAGGCTGAGACCGGAGAACGCGGGCGGGGTGGGACGGCACAGGGGAAGGGGCAGCGCAGCGGCTCCCTGCCCGGTGTCACTTCAAGCGGTGTTCAAACCCCCTCCGGCCCGGGAGCTTCGTGTCGGTCCTGCGGGAAACCGAACGCGATCGGCCCAGAAAACAAACTAAACACAAAGGAAGGAGAATCCGGGCTCTGGCCGGTCCCCGCTGTCGGAAGAGAAGAGTTTTACCCCGGACAAAGTCGGCCGCTGTAACTCCAAGGCCGCCGGCTGCCTCCTGCCCTGCGGCGCCCGGGGCTCCATCCCCACGAGGCGCCGGCCAACCCGAGGCTCCCCGGGGATCCCGGCCTGCCTGCCCTGCGACAGCGCACCAGGGCACCGGGAAGGGCACGGTGCAGCCCGGCGGGGCCCGCTCCTCCCGTTCCCGCGGCCGCGGGCCGCTCCTTACCCTGACCGAGCCCATCGGTGGCTTTAAACTTTTCTGTGCCGACTGTCGGGACGCCCCGGGAGCCCCATCCCCGACCCTCGCCCCATCCCCGGCCCTCGCCCCATCCCCGACCCTCGCCCCATCCCCAGCTCTCGCCCCATCCCGGCCTCCCCCCTGCAGACGTTACCACGACCCCTCCACGGGAGCCCCGAAGGCGCGGCCGGGACCGCAGCCGCTCCGTGCATGCCCCGCCATGAGGTCCCGTGGCCGGAGCAGCCCCGCCGAGCGACACTCAGGACCGGTCACTCCCGCTCAGCTACCGGTGCGCGCCGCTGCGCACCCGCACAGTGTTTCTAAGCAGTGTTTGCGCCAACAGCGGCGTGCGCTACGGGAGGGGTGTGAGGGGGGAAGAGCAGGCAGCGCCCGAGTCTCGTCTCCGCGCAGGTAAGGCGGGTTCCGCGGACAGCCGCGGAAGGCCCTCCTTGGTCCGCCTCATCCCCCAACAACGCGGGGCCTGACATTCCCTTCCCCGCACCGCGGAAAAGTTGCGAGGGGTGCGCGGCGCTGCGCTGCCCTCCGCCGCCGGGGCCACCCCATCCCGCTCGTCCCCTCTCTGAACTCCGCTCGGCTGCGCGCAGTACGCTCCGCGGCCACTTTCTCTTCCCCGCGGCGCGGAGCTGCCCCGCCTCCCCAGACCCGCCCCCCGCACCCCCCGTTTCCCTCGGCCGCCTCTCCGCGCAGCTCCGCACCGGCGGAGCTCCCACTCCGCGCCCCTCCGCGCCCCCCCCGCCCCGCTTTGATGGTTTGATTCATTTTTGACGCCGC